>UXGD01001255.1:0-37224 GCA_900474315.1 Torymus auratus | reverse complement strand
GAATTTCAAGACAAGACAATAATACTTTTCATATTGACTGAAAAGACCAAGACAAGAGAGAAATTTTCAAAAATTTACAAGAGCGAGACAATAATTACAGACATACTACCTATTGTCTTACTCTCATGCAACCCTAATCGAAATAGAACTTGCAACTACTTGTCGATGTATGTTTATTCCACATTAAATAATTCCTTTATTAAAAAAAGCTAACGGCCCAACTATACATGAAAATGAATTCCCCAGAATGAACCTATCACCAAGACATAGTCCACGTAAAATAACTCATCAAACTTTTTTTTTAAATCCATACTTTTCACTTTCAAACGCGTAAAATTGAAAAAAAAAATCATTTCCAAACCACACGAGCCCACTATTCGTCTCTCTCCACATCTCAACCAATTAATTTTGCCACCGACATCTCTAAACCCGCGATCGATGATGAAACGACCGGTCGTCGGAGAAAAAATGCAACGTCAATAAACTGATCCTCCCCAGACTCTACCGCATCGATATTTCACACCCTCACATCGACATACACACGCCTATACTAACTCCCCGGGATATTTTCGCTTGACGTTCGTCCGCTAGCTCGGTCTCCTGCCTCGCGGCGCGTCGGCGCACCGGCTCATTGACCGACTACTCCCGGCGACTTGCTCTCCCCCTCTCCTCCTTATTACGTTATAGGAGCAGCAGCCCTCGGGGGCGCAAGTATATAGTAATTCCCCTTGTACATATATACGCGCACGGGGGAGTAAAAGAGACGACGGCGGCGGAGCGTTATCGCGATGGTCCAGTTATAAACAACGTTATAATACACGAGTCGTATTCGTCATGCCGCGCTGAGGAGACGTCGACCTCACGCGCGAGGAGAGTATAGAGGCGCTATAGCGAGCGCAACAAGTACGCGGCGCCTCGGTGCACTCCTAGGAGTAGGAGAGTATGATGGTTGTATATAGGTATACGGTAACGTGTGTTTGGAAGTTTAGAGGCGAGGAGGGAGGACGGGCTGATGGATTGGATTTGGACAGGCGCTGATGAGGAGCGACGCGGCGGGGAACATGTGTTTTGGGGAAGGTTATATAAAGGAGAGAAGAGACCGAGAAAGCGAGAAAGAGAGAGAGAGAGAGAGAGAGAGAGAGAGAGAGAGAGAGGGTGAAGGTCTTGGATGTCGAGGTTATTTTGGAAGTGGTGAGAGGCTTGATCTTGGGTTATAGATTATTTAGAAGTGTAAATTGTGGGGAAGTGAGGAGGAGAAATTGTAGGAATTAAGAACTTGTTTTCACATACGGTTCATCATTAATTTGGGTTAGTTTTTAGAAAAGTAGAGTATTTAGGTACTTATAACTAGAAACTTCTATGTTTCATCAAATTCAGTATTTGACATGAATTTCATTCGGAATTTCAAAACTACACTAATATATCAATATAATTCCAGTAAAAACTTTCACCAAAGTAATTATCGGTCCGAATTAATAACTACCCACCAATAATTAACTTATATATTCATATGCGCTTAGCGAGTATAAATTGGCTTTCCCTAATGACAGGTTTTCACTGACACAAGCATAAACCACTCGAACTAAATTAAAAAAAAAGAAGATTCTCCAATTCCACACTCGCACGCACAAATCCTCGGCCGGTCAGCAAACTCGTCCATGAACTGCGCCACTTCTAACCTTGCACGTCGCAGTCTTCTCCTTGGCCGCCTTCCTCCCTTACCCGCAACCAATTAACCAAAACCCCGAGCGACTACTTCTCATCCTCCTTATCCTCGTATGCCAAGAAGACCCACAACCTCTCTCACGTGCAAAACGCTCGTTTAAAAAAGTAAATCCAACACAAAGCCGGGAGTAGTAGTCGTCGTGTGTCTGAAAGTCAACCGGGTCGTCCGGAGGGATTTTCCCCTGACGGAGGGAACACACACAGTTGGCCGGCGGCCAGGACCAGCACAGCTTCTTCTCCTCTTTTGTCTGCAATGAAGGATGAGGAGGAAACGTGGCACACTGGTATTGCGCAGTCAGCGAATTATTGCTATAGCTGGAAGGTGTGTGGAGAGAGAGAAAGAGCCGTTTGGCAGCGACGATAAGCCCATCGATTCGCGACAATCGAGGGACAAGGTGATAGCGGAGACGAAGGAGATGGAACGGCGGGTCTTCACGCGAAGAGGGCTTAACCTACTTATCAATGAGCTGTAGGTAACATATATGTGACGACGAGTAGTCAAATGAACGCGGTTGCTATGCCATGTACGGAGGATCCGATGAACGTATTTGATTACACGTATATATAGGAGATTCGAAAAGCTACGCGCAGCGATTTCGTTGAAGCGGTAAAATAAGATAAGAAGCGAATCGAAGCTACGTACGTAAGTCGAATTTATAGCAGTAATTATCCCGTTTGCTCAATTCATCGTAATTAGCTTTAAACAATTCAACTACAGCTCTCTCGACCGGTCCAACAAGATTACGCCGCGAGAGCCGGTCCATCTATTAGGGCAAAATAGCCTCGTATACACACACACGCGCCGCTAGTTACAAACTTTCCACTGCATCTATACTAGCTCTCGTACTCCCAGGAGCCCGCGCCGCGGGAATAATTGATACCGCGATTTACTCAGCTACTCTACCCCAGATTTCGCCACGTATATATGCGGTACAACCCACCTGACCAAACAAATCTTTCTAATCAAAATAACGAGTGTACACACCTGACCAACCAAATTCCGCATACATAAGCTACCTCCCTCCTACACTATTAAAGCCTTCTGGAGCAGCTCCAGCCTCGCATTTATTATTATATGCCTCTACACACACACAGGCGCCAAGAATTTTGGCCACCGCGACGTATATTTTTTCCCAATCCCGCTATGCTGCATTATGCATGCACCCGGCGGCTACGTCACTGCAGGTGTATCGGCCGCCTCCTCTGCATTTTTAAACCGCGGCGTGTATACGTCTTTGCAAAATGTATACATACAGGACGGGAGCAGCGTAGCGACGAGGGAAAAAACTAAGGGGGAGGGATGCTTCGTCGTCTCGTCGGAGAAAAAAATCGATCTCGCAGAGGCTTAATGTGTTATATATAGTATAACACACTGCAGGGTAACCGCTTATAGCTGGATCTTTCTATATCGGAGCGTCCACGGGCGAGAATACACACGCGGGAGCATGACCTACTGCCTCTTTATACATCGGTGCGCGATGCGCGCGCTCGTGAACTCGTATAAATTTACCACCTCGTGTCCATCATATACAAACATGCATAACACAATAACGTAGAGAGAAAAACAGTGACACAATAAAAAGAAGGAGTAATCGCTACCCACGCCGATAAAACAGCGATCGTTTCGCTATCGCAGAGTGTATATGTGTATAACGCAAAGCGCGAGCGCGTGCATAATGATTGAGAGAGTAACGAGGATAATGAGACGAGTAACACGCGCAGCGAGAGAGAGAGCGCGCGCGTCTCGAGTGGAGCTGCTGCGCTGCGTTCTCGTGATTCATTGCCTGCATGAGCGCGCGGTCTGGTTATTCGGGAATTTTGAGATCTCAATTCGGCCGAGAGGAGAGAGGCTGGGTGTTGTCGTGATAAGGGGCTTTTTATCGCGGTGATTGAAATGTTGCAGACTGTTTATTGAGAGTTTTAACTGTTTCATATATTATATACATCCTTTCTTTTTTTAAACAAGAGTGCGCGGTGATGATTTTGTTATTGTTATAATTAATTAGGTCAATTTATTGCGCTTGATAGGGTCAAATTACCGAGGGGATTAATATAGTAAAGAATATATGATAATATACCCTGAATTGGTGTGGGTACATCATAATATATTCATAGTAATTAATTTGAAGACATTAGACGCGAAACCGACTACTAATTAGATTTACGGATTTTGCTCTAATTAAACAAATTGCCTTTCGTAAATTCATTATTTAAATAAGTGTTCGGCGAGGCACCCGATATAAATATATATATTACACACTCGTTCCGACGTCAATTAATTAAACTTAATTGAGTTTTCAGCAACGTGTATCGGTACAAAGCCAGCACCGCACACTTTCATCATCGTTCTCAAACATATAAACACAGAGATATACACAGCAGAGCTTTCAGCCCCGTGACATAATAACTCAAAATATCCTATATTATACGATCTGTCTAACATACCAGAGAATATCTCTGCCTCTCCGCACGCTCGTCATTTATCACAAACTTCATTAACTTTGCAAACAGCTTGCACTATTCATCCTCGTCTGTTCTCTTCCCCCATCCATGCACTCTTAATTCCAGCTAAAATCCAACATCCAAGCGTGTACATACACAATTTACGTCGCCCGCAAGTAAACTGGATCTTTAGCAACACGTCCGTTCCAGCAGCAATCTCTCTGTGCGACAAACACACACACACACGACCCATTAACCGCAAAGCCGCGACGTCGCGCGTTTCTCATCTCGGCGACACCGTTGAAGTCACGCGCGCGCTCGCAAACTTCGACTTCAAAGCGGCAGGCAGGCAGCAACAGCAACAGTAGTACACGTAACCCTTCGTACGCGACGGCCTCTCGAAAATATCCTGAGGCGCTTGAACATATATATATATTATGCGACCCAAAATCCAAGTGAAACCCGCGCATTGTAGTGTCACAATACGAGATGTGGAAAAAGGAGCAGCAATGTGTACCTTTCGCGGAATCGGCTTCGTGCAGTAACGTCTATATATCGCAGGTGTGCGTGTATGTCTGTCTGTGTGTATGCACGATTACTTCTCTCTTTTGCGCCTGGACTCAACGGCGGCGCGTCGCGAATGCCGATGCAAACGCTTAGTATAGTATAGGTGTATGGTATACGCCCCGGCACTCGTGCACGTGCGTTCTTACGCAACGCAATAGAGCGCGTGCTGATGGCTCAGTGGCTCTCATATCGCGCGCAAGAGCGGACGCAGTAGATCTATCTATCTGTCTGTCAAGCGGATTATCGATTTTACGGATGATGAAGCGTGGACGATGAGGATGATAACGCGCTCACGGTTATGGCGTGCGCGGAGAGAGTTTCGGTTGGGTATCAGATAGTGGAATATTTCGGTATATCGGTGCGGAAGGTTATGGAGCTGTTTTATTTTTGATAAGGATATTTAGTTTCGCTTTTTGAGATTATTTTTATATGGAAAAGTGAATGTTAAAGTTGTACTTTATTTTTAATTTAAATCAACTTATTACGTCCTTGAGCACGAGTTAATTTAACATTCCCTTTTAAACGACAGGAAGTAAGTCTATATTGCGTCCAAGCAGGAACTAACATCTCAACATCCAATAACAATGATAAATTGCATTTTCTTATTCATTGTACAAAGTGCAGAATATTATAAACCCGTTAGCCGTTCCCCCTCTCCATCTATTAAAAAAATTGCAAAAATTACTTCGTAGTACTATTAAAAAAACTCTGTCTTCTATTACCATTTTCCTTCCCCATCTTTAGCACTTCCTCCGACCCGCTACCCCGCCCCTCGGCAAAAACCGAAAAAATTCCACTCTATACCTCGCAATTATACCGGGAAAAGTGCAACCACGGCAGCAGCAGCGGCCACTTCTCATCTCCCCACCCCCGCGAGCTCGATTAGCAGTTTTTGCGCGAGTCGTCGGCGTCGGACTCTATATAACGGACGATCGACCATCCAGCCGCGGGCTGCGGAATCTATCCTTCTTCGATTCTAGCCGCGCCGCCGATTTCCTGGACACGCTCGGGCGCGCGCGTTGCATCAAGTGCCGCTGCATTTTTCCCGGAGGTCGTCGGAAGGTATGGGAGGAGTGGAGAACAGAGCAAGAGAATAGTTGTTGAAGTGATGTTTCGAAGGGGGAGTTTTAGTTTCTGGGTTGGGTAGTTGTCTGGTGGATTGGATTTGATTAATAGGTGCTGTTTAAGCGTGATAAGAGGTTCCTCTGGTATATTGTATATTATAGGCTGGATCTCATGACTTTGCTGATTTGTGCTGGCCTGCGTGGTTTGTAGCGAGCGAGCTAGAATTTGCGCGGTCTAATGATGCTGATTTATTCAACAACCTGATAGTTTGTTTTTCCTGACATAGTTCCATTTATTGCCAGCGAATTACTTATTTATACTTTTAGATTGAAAATTAACGTTATAGATATCTCTTTATAAATGTTTTTACTCGCAAGAAAACGCGCAGTAATCCCGACCGCTGATATAACCAATTCAAAATAACAATGATCGATCATTTTGCAATTACAAATGACTCAACCGTTAAAGTCGTCATAACACGTTCCACCAGAAGATTCTTCATCGTCTTCTTCTTCTTCTTCCTTTGCACCGGCTATTCGCGTGCGCGCATATTTCTCTGCATTAAAACTTTTTGCGCAGCCGCGCCGACGATAACGGTACATTAATAGAGGCTTAGTATAGTATAGTAGTAGGATTCAGTTTTATCGAGACAAAAACTCCAACGACGCGAAAAATACGTATAATACGTACAGCAAAACATTACCGACAACATTTCTCTCCCACATCGAAAGCCCTTTCACGTCGTTATCTTACGCATCATCGGCCCGTAATCGGCCCATTATCACGCCACATCACACATTGCTACACCCGCGCGCCGTACGAAATCAATAAAAAAACCCGACGAAAGAGAACCTCCTTCTCAGCATATATAACACACAATGACGCAGCGACCGGAAGCGTGCGCCTCGCCGCAACGACGGTATAGATATCTCAGCTGCGAAGCAGCAGCAGCACGACCGTCAGCCGGAAGAGAAAACAATCCTAGATTGCGCACGGCGCGTTGATAACCGAGAAGAGGAGAAGTATGTCCGAACGAAAAAAAATAGGTTTGTAGAGTGCTCGCGAGGTAATTGGTGTCAATTTAGCGAGTGTGGCACGGCCGAAGGGGGAACGTCAGCAGCCAGCGCAGCAACCCTATCCGCACGCGTGCATTTGCATATACGAAAGAGTTGAGGTAGTTTGGAAGCGCGGCCGCCTGTGTTTACGGAGCTTGACGTTTTTACGCCGGGCTTTACGGGGTTTAATTTAACGTGACGGCGTTTTTCGCTGGGGGGGCTTTATGACGCGACGGCGAGAGGAGGAATAACGCGGGCGGCAGCAGGATATTTCGCCGGAGGGAGGACGTATAATGCTGCTGAGGGTAGTTAAGTACGCGCAGCGGTTTTTTTGTTTATAATATATTAACTGTTGTTTTAGCTGTGGAAAAATATGTAGTTGGTGGTGGAGGTCGAGCTGAAGTTCTTGTAGTGCGTGCGGTGTTATCTTATCCTATTCTTATTATACTGAAGTGGAGTGAGTAATTTCAAGTTGTTGAGATAATGTTGAAATTATGGAGTTAAAATAGAACTATATACTGATCGTATTGTTGATTAGAATGTAGTTACGTTAAAAAAATAATATTGAAGGATATACTACTACCTTCGTAAAAAATAACATTTTATGGCTAAAGTGTTAATTAAGTGGAAGTATTTTTAGCCGAAACCATGAGACAAAAGTAATATGTATTAATTCATCTAAAAGTTTTGCTGTTACTCAAAATACCCATTTTATGAAGTGCAAATAAATGAGTTTCTGATGATCGGTACATAATTACGAAACAACGAGCAATGCATTTTTAGCTGTAAAGTTAACACGCAAATAACTTATGGTTAACATTTCTACTGCATGGTAATAAATTGACAGAAACTTGGAAAATGGAAAATAATTATTTTCGTACATAAATTTGTACAACTCTAAGAACTAAATATTGTATGCCCACCACTTCATTAAGAGCAAATTATACCTGCGAAGAAACTTTTGCACCTCATAAAGTATTCTCAAAATAACAAACTTTTGATATAAAGCAACATATCTACGCACCACTACAGAACTTACTTCACCCTCCAGCCAGGTAAAATCCTCTAATCACGCTCCACCCTATACGAACTTCACCCTCCAGCTCCCACCATCTTACAAAACTCCCCTCGCAGCCCTCCCTTATAACGTAAACAAAGAACCATCCATCCTTCCCTCCTTGCTTCTCTCAAATTGGCCCACTAACAGACCCGCAGCGTAACAAACCCACCTTCTTCTTCTTCTATACATTCGCCCTAAATTCCGCATTTCAAGTCGCGAGGGTCGAAGGAAGGAAGAACTCTCTATCGCCCGCGGCAACGACGCCTCTAATTGGTTCTCTCTCTTTAGCTCCCGGTTGCACTGGTACACTCGCCCGGGTATATGTGTGCGCATGCAGCTAGTAGCGGCCGAGAGCGCGCGCCGGTCTACTATTTCTGGGCGGGGCTGCCGCTACGGATTCCGCGCGCGCTGTGCCGGTGCTGCTGCCGGTGCGGTTTTTCAGGGGCAGGAGGAGGAAGAGGTTTACGAACACGTGGAAACGAAGAGAGGAACCGAGTGGTGGGGGGATAGGAAGAGAGGAGATAACGGGTTCGGAATAGTTGGGAGGTATGTGTGTATGTGGAGAGGTTTGTTTTGGGATGAGAGGAGAGTGATGAGACTGTGCGGTTATGGGATCGTGTGGAGGAATGTGCGTGGTGTATGATAGGTACCAAGTTTATGCGAAAATGAAGTTTGAAGTTTGGGTGGGATTATTTGTGGAGATTTGGTGAAACTGGAATTTATGGTTTAGAGTTTGTGTATACATGCGAGCTATTAATAAATTTTAAAATAATTTTTAGGTTGATTGGATTGTAAAATAATTTAAGGTTGATGTACACAACTTACAGAAATCAATATAATAAGTCTACCTATCTCTTTAAATTCGTCAAGTATTGATTTCGACGCAAAGTGTGCAGTCTGGCACACGCGATATCAAAACGCTGCAAAAGGCGGATAATTTCGAAAATTTCGATCTTCCGGCTTCTAGCGTTGGTAACTCGGCGACATTTCATTTTTCATCCTTATAGGTACACATGTCACGCGCGAACGAGCCCCAGATTTCCCTCGAGTATAAGGATGCACTTTGGAGGTTATGTTTTGCCTGCGAGTTTGCGCATGCGAATACAGTTTTGAAATCTTTTTCGAATCCATGGGGTCGTATATAGTCTGTATTTCTCTATTTTGGGAGAGAAAGCTTGAGGACGAGGCTATTTTGACGTTGAATGTCGTTGTTGTTCAAAAGCGGATTGTCATTCTTGCGTTATTCGATTGTCACCGCGCAGGTAGGTACGTAGCGCATGCGAGATTTCGCAATTGCGGCCCGCATGCTTTTCATGTTCCTGAATTGTTGAATTATTAAAAATATATTTTCGATAATGTTTGTTGATACTTTTCAAGCATTTTTCATGTGAAATAGGACATCAAAGCGGTAATGTGTAATGTTCAAGATAGAAAGAGCATAACAATAAGTCGAAGTCGTAAAAGGAACAGTAAAAAGACGTTTGAAAACAATCTAAAACTTCATATATATGCCATCGTAAAATTACAGCCTACACATTTGCGTTATATTTGTTATTCGGCACGGCACGCGACACACAACAGTACAGCACTCGTCTTATCAGCCGTCGTAAATTCGTATTTATCAACGTTTACAATAAAGGACACATTGCTCCGTTTCGGAACAAAGTCTTCTACTCCAGTTCCCAGCTCCGAAAACAATAAAACCCGAAGAAAAAAAAAATATATAACACCTTGCACGGTTCAACGAACCCTCTCCTTTTCCCGCACCAAAACAATCGCACACACGTCCCAGCCACACCTCCGAAATCTAATCGTACACAGAACGGGGCACAGGTGTTTAAAACCAAACTTTCACAATACAGTTTACAACCTCTCCCGCCTTATCGAGGTATGTGTCGACCCGTTCTCTCAAACTAGGTTTCCCGCACTGTCTCCCTCGCCCTCTCTTTCTTATCACGCCGGCCGCGTTTATCGCATCGATTCACGGCTAGCAGCGCTGCCGCTATATAGCTGCTGGCTGGCTCTCTCGCAGCCTCCGCCGTCGTACCACCACTACGTCCTTTTTCGCGAAAAACTCGCGCTCTCGTTCGCGTCAACAAAAGACCGGCGCCGATGAAAAGCGGAGCGCGCGCACATAGAGTGTGTCTTTGAGGAAAAGAGGACTTTTTTCGCGCGTCAGTGTGTACACACTCGCGGAAAGAGTGAATAACGAGCGCGCGAGCATTCTTTGTGCGAAACGCGCGAGCGTCTAGGCGCTACATAGTATAGGAGATACTAGAGAGAGAGAGAGAGAGGCTGTGAACGCGAAAAAAAAGCAATTACGGCAATTACTATAGCACGCGCGGGCGGTTCAAGGCGCACACAACAACACAATCGACGACGGCTTTGCGCAACAATGCCGCCCCGCTGCTGCGTTGTATATTGTAGAGGTGTATATGTGCATACGGGTACACACGGCAGCGATGGCAATGTGTGTAACGTATATACACGTATACGGAATATCCGCAGAGATAGGTATATATGCAACTGCCGGAGGAATTTGGCGATTTAGCAGTCCGCGTATATACACATATGTCTCTCCACGACGACTACTACTACGCGATGACGCACGTGTGCGTCACACACAGCAGCAGCAGTACCTCTCTACTACTTGACGAGGGGGATACTACTGTATACCTACTGTACTCTGCGTACTCGTGTCTTTATGTCTGTCTGTGTATGTATGTATACACACGTATGTACGTACAGCTCTAATTGTCCTCTCGAGCCCCGGCAGCAGCAGCAGCGGAGAGAGGCTAATTTATGCGTCTACGTACGTACTCTCGTGTGTCGCGGCGCGGGCCCTGCACCACCGCCGCCGCCACCGGCGAAGTGAATCGATAACCTCTCGTCTTGCCATGGCGAAGGTGTACGTGCACGCACAACCCCCCCGCGTAGTATAGCAGCCGGCGCCTATGGTACGGTGACGCTATATGTGCTATACGGCCCTGCCCTCTTCCAAGGATCCCCATTGCTGAGAGTAGCGCGATATAGAGACAGACAGAGAGAAAGAAAGAGAGGGAGAGAGAAAGGCTGGGAGCTGCTATACTCGCGGGGCCCCCCGTGAGAGAGGCTCTCGCTCGCTCCCACACACACGTATAATCGTTCCCTCGGTGTACATGTACGAACGCGCATGCTGTGTATGTGTGAGGATGGATGGATGTCTCTTCCTGGGGGAAGAGAAGGCGTGGGGTTGCAACAACGACGACGACTATGCTACAACTTACCGTCATCATCGCGCCGGGCGCCGCGCTCCTAGGCTCCAGCAGCGACCGCGGCCGCAGCAGCATAACGACGTTACATCGGCTGCGGCGGCACAGCAGCACGTATAGAGAGTAGAGTAAGTACACTAGCGTTGAACGGGGGCCTCTCTCTCTCTATCTCCTGTGTGCCTGTGTCTGTCCTATACACACGTATGGGCTGCCCGTGTACGTGCACGGCGACGACGAGTCACCTCCTTCCACCTCCTCCTCCTCCTCCTTCCAACACTATATACCACCTCGTCAGCAGGATCACGACGAGGAGGAAGTTCAACTGCTGATGATATCCTTCGTAGGCGTACACGTATGGAGATTGTTAAGCACAGAACTGCGCTCTGCGGACTACGACGACGACGACGGTGATAATCGCGGTCGGTTGCGCGCACAGCGGGACACACACAACACGCGCGCGCGCGGGGCCGATAGACACACGGCGAGCGAGAGCTAAAATGGCGTTTACGCTCGCTCACTCGCGCAGTCGCGCGCGCGTACTCTCTGTCGTCTCTCGCGGCGATCGCTCGCCTCAGCGGGACACTGTGGGTACTATGTATGTAGGTAGAGGCGCAGAGGCAGCACCACACGCCCACGGAGATACTGCGAGGGACAGAGAGAGCGGACTCTGGCGAGCTCGATTTCCCCGGTCACGGACGTGATGTCGTTCGTGTGCTGCGGGTTGGATTCGCGGAGTAGGTATAGAAGCTGGGGATATATACGTAGACGGAGGTGCGAGCGACGACAGCGCCTGGGTGTTTAACTGTGCTGAGGTGATAGTGGAGATGGAGTTGCTGGTAAGGTAGGGAACGCGGTGTTATCGGCGGAGAGGTCAGGGGTGCTGTGCAATGGATTTTGGAGTTTTGGAGTTTCGGAGTTTCGGAGCATCGGAGCATTTTCACTCTAGTGCTATACTAATTAGCATCGGCATTTATTTAAAATACTGTACGGGGTGAAACATCAAAAACTAAAAATTAAAAAATAATATTTTTCTAATGAAATTGTCATTATGCCTTTTCGTAAAAATTAAACTTTCTCTTCGTCTTGTCTAGTTTAATTTAAAATAACAAGTAGTTAATTAAAGAAGTTAATTTATATAGTTAAAATGATAAAGTATTCAAGTAGTAACAGTCAGCTTGAATGGCCTAACTCCAAAATCATTTTGTATAACTCCGAAATATATATTGTATAAGTTGCTGTCAAAAAAGTTTAATTTTTTCTTTCCTTGGTATTCATATTTATTTAAACATATCCATTTTAGTATAATAAGAATATTTTAATAAAAGCTTTTTAATTTGTATGATTATTAATTTATTATAGAATAGGCCTACCAAGAATCACAAAGCCGACGCTAAGCGGCGCTACGTGTATCAAACTTACAGATAATCGTAAGCGGTCTGCATGCTGTATCGTGGACGGCATCATTGTTGTATTTGTGATGTGCATCAAATAACAAAAAGATTATTTGATTATTCCAAAAGAATCTTGTGATCGTTTTACAAAGGTTAATTCAGTAACTTCCCGATAAGACAAAATGGCAGACGATTCGGAACAGGTAAATAACGATTTTCTTCTGCGACAATCAGGAAACACATTGTTTTCGAACGTTTAACCTAACCTTTAAATTACTCAGGTGCCGGCGATCAATGTCAAAGAGCCGCTGGATCTGATCAGACTGAGCTTGGACGAGAGGATTTACGTTAAAATGAGGAACGAGAGAGAACTCCGTGGACGACTTCATGTAAGTATAAACATTTGTTTCTTGAATTGAGACAGTTATAAAGAATCAATCATCTTGCAGGCTTATGATCAGCATTTGAACATGGTCCTTGGGGAGGTCGAAGAAACTGTGACTACAATTGAAATAGATGAGGAGACTTACGAAGAAGTCTACCGTACAACAAAGAGAAACATTCCCATGCTTTTTGTCAGAGGAGACGGAGTGATTCTTGTTTCACCTCCGAGTATGAGAGCAACAATATAGTGGTGTATAGTTATATGCCGCTGTGTGTAAAGTGAGACTTATCATGTATGTAAAACTTTGTTCTAAAACTTCTTTAGAGAAGCTATGTTTACTCGGTTTAAGAATTAAATATAAGAGAATAATTTAATAACATTTTGTAGTTTATTTTATGTACAATCATTATTATATTACTTGTAAATAGTTTAGATTTTTATTTTTATTTTATTAATTTTTTTGCATTTCATAGTAAATTTAAGTTTTTTCACTACACGACTTAATCTGAGCATCTAAATCTTCAATTCTCTGTTCTTTAAATCTAAGCATTGTCTCCAAATGTTCAACTTTCTTAAGAAGTATTTCAATAACATTTGCTTTTTCATCTAATTCCTTTTTCACTTTCATAAATACTTTACGAGGCACCATTTGGTTCAATGACTCTTCAGGATTAGTTGCACATTTTAACAATTCTACAATAATTTTTTAATTCAAATCAATTTTAATTATACAGAGATACATATATTTTTTAAATCTATTCCTTACCATCTTTACCAGGTTCATCACAGCCTTTAAATAGAGAGTTCCGGTCTGCATTACAATCTCTTATAATTTTAGAACGTATCTCAAACAGAACTTTTTCTATAACACCTGGATGTGACTGTGCCAATAGGTTAATAGTTTCTTTACTAAGCTTCAGATCAAGTTTTGGAAATACCTTTCGGTTTAAAGTACACCAGTTATCAATTTTCTTGGCTATACTGCTACCAGGAATGTAGTTCTTTACATCCACATGCCTTGGGTAGTATCTTTTCAATAACTCAGCCATCATGACTAAATTTAAAAGACAACAATAAATAAATTTAATTGACAATTCAACATCTAACATTAGTTTAAGTTTCTAAAAATGTTATTTTAAAAGATAGTATCTTTTCAATAACTCAGCCATCATGACTAAATTTAAAAGACAACTATAAATAAATTAAATTGATAATACAATATCTAACATTAATTTAAGTTGCTAAAAATTTTATTTTTAAAAATTAAAAAAAAATTTTAAAAACCAATTTTAAAATACTCTTAATTCAAATATTCATATTCACCTAACAACCAGAACATAAATATTCCATCCATTAAAACTAACCAACTTATATTAACCATATTCCCAACCCCACCACCAAAAAACCCACTGAAAAAATCTACTCTCTACCTCCGTCTGAAAAATCTCGGGCCACATTACGCTTCGGCCGCGACAGGGGAATCTCGTCGAGCCACCCGTAAATCTCGCGCACGTAATCGTCTCCGGCTTCCGCGTCTGTGTTCATCATCGCTTCGCTGGCCCGCTGACGCGTTTCTGTGTATGTATATATAGCTATACACAAAGTCTGCTGCAGTGGATCAACTCGCTCTCTATCTCTCTCTCGGTTCACGGTACGTTTGCAATTTCGCTCATTGTTGCGTGAGGGAGAGTACGGAACTCGGTTATAATTTTTGGCTGTTACTGCTGCGCGCGTGTGGATGACGACGATGGGCGACCGCCGGGATTCGGGAAGCTGTCATTGTCGCTACGGCGCTGATTTGCTGGCTGACTTCACGTGCGTTGTTGTCTGTTTGTATATAGAGAGCCAGAGGGAACGCAGAAAGCAGCGAATTCAGTATAAGGGTAGTTTGGTTTGGCCGTTGTATGATGTTTGAGATAGGTATATTTAGACGGGTAATAATTGTCGTAGCGTAATCAAATGATTTATTGTTCAGGGTTTTGATATGCGTATTACTAAATTGCTTATAAAATGAGTTTTTGTTTATTTTTAACCGTTTTGCGTGGACCATGACGCGGTGTGGTGGTAAAGTATTTAAAACCTCGTTTTCAATTTTATTTTTGAACGCATAAAAAGTATATCAGAAAAAGTTTACACAAAAAACATTGAACTTTTATTTTTAAACTCATTCTGTTTACTTATTTATGGTTAATTGTGGCTCAAACAAAAGAGTGCAACTTTACACAAAAGTTTTCTTTTAATTTTATTTTTGAAAACAAAAGGATGATAAAATGCTCCATTTTAGCGTTTTGAAGATGTATTTTCCTCAGGTCTGAAGTAAATCGATTTAATAATAAATCTGTACTTACGTGTACGTTGTAAACGGTTATGAATATAATATATAATATAAAGTCATGGAATTTACAATAACTGGATTGCTACAGTCGCGCATATATAAGAGAGAAAGAGAGCGCACGTGTTACATTTTTGAACATCTAAAAATACGTCGAAAGAAGAGCAACGTATTCGCTGTCGGGCTGATATTTCTTGACGGGTAATCTTTAAAACATATAGGTATTGAAGACTCCAATGTAAAAGTCTGAAATATACAAATATCATATTCCTCGGTAACAGGAATTCAATAAACAAAAACCTATAAAGCACACCTAGCAATGTAATATCTTTTACATCGAATATAATAACGCAAAATAAGTGTTTCTATATTAATTTATTCATTGTGCTCTATATGTTTTGGCTTCATCATTTTATAATGTAAACATTCTTTTATTAACGTGTTTTACGTGCACACATAGTTACATCAGCACAACTGACGAAATATTGCACTACTGCGCAGCGGAACACACAGCGTCACGAGGAACATCTATAAAACGCAATATTTGAAAAATTATTGCCATTTTCTTACTTCGAAGGTCGGCAATAACACCGACACCACTTTGAAACAGCTGAGTCTCAGAGTCCTCGCTATTTCGAGATTGTTATACCAAAAGTGATTCAAAGTGACGCAAAGGTCAAGCGCGCTAACATTGAGCGCACAGGGGGCTTACGCAATTCCCAAAAAAATCTTAAATGGCTAAATAATGAGCCTGCGCGCTTAGCCCTCAAAACATCACACGAAAGTTGATAAGTTTGTTGCCTCTCAAGCTTCCCCAGTTTCACACCGAAACTTATTCAAATAAAAAACGTTTACCGCTATATACACGTTTCCTCATGCGGAATCGCGCGCGCACGTGCGAGAGATGACGACACACTGGCGAAAGTTTGAGCCGTGATGCGCTCGTGCGAAATATCACGTCGTCGTGGCAACATCCTCGGTGATTTTCTTATATTTATCGATCTTTTACTTTCGGCGACGATGTGTTCTGTTGAATGCCGTCCAAAAACTTTGATTCATAATCGATAACTGGTTCGTTTCTACGTTCGATGAAATATTGCATCTAAAACCAATATTTCATCAGTGTATACATAGCGACAACGTGCGCTGCTATCGCGCGCATTAGGCTATATAACGCAAGGTACTCGGAAATTCTGCAATTTCGGCCAATTAAGTTACTAATAACAGTTTGGAACTGTCTTATAATGGAGCACGTGAATATCAATAATAATCGTATATACGTGCATTATGCAACTATATAAACAGCCCTAAAAACTTTTACCCACGCATTATATACAAAACTGACGAAATCACTCTATATAAAATCCCACAACTTTATATACACCTGCGCTTATCGAAAAATCCTATACTTATACGTTATACAAATATCATCACCTCTCTCTCGGGAGAGAGAGATAGTGTACCCCCCTGTCCGTCCAATCAATACACCTTCGATTTTTAATTACCCCCTATTTTTAATCTTTCAACGCCACCGCATCTCTACATCGCGCATATCGATTATCGAGCTTCTGCTCTGTTAGTGACGTCACGCCCGCTAGATAATTCAACTATAATACTCGTGCGCTCGCGCGCGCGCGCGCGATATCGCGTGTACCGGCGATTCTTTTCAATTATTGCGATATGCGTTCTCCACCCACGGAAATCCCGCAGGCTGAATTAAAAGCCGAGGAGAGAACGAGATTAGAGCTCCCAGTGCAATCTCGTACATGAAGAGAGAGAGAGAGGGGAAATAATTAAAACGCATCGTAATGTGCGTTCGCGCGCGCGAGCTCCGAATTATATCTGCGGCGGCGTTATAGCGTAAGTTGAACAACGCAGAAGCGTAAACGGAGGGAAAGAGAGAGAGAACGAGAGTTTGACAATGGAAAGTAATAATGTGGGTATATTACGCGAGAAATTATTGTGGAGCGGAACGGAGTCTCTGGCCCCGATGTATATATACAAGTGCAATAGGCTATAGCACGGGGATTTAGATCAATTAATTATTATAGGGTATTACGCTAGTGTACCGTTGATTTTCCTGGTTTAGTTTTGTTTGCGCGAACAATAGGCGCACGGTGAGAGAAAGAGGAGGTTTAGTGAATATATAAACGCAGATTATATTTGTTTTTGATAAACTATTCGAAGTGAATTGTATATAAAGAACTATTATTATATTTGCTTTTTGTATATACGTTTTCGGAAAAACTTTTAAAGCAGGAAATATATTTCACATCTAGAACCGCGGCAGAATATTTCAGTTTTTATTGAATTTTTATAAATATGAATATAGTGATATGAGCGAATGATTCGCTCGCACATACAACAGTGCAGCTTTTATACGAATTCTTCCACATCCGAATTTTTCAAACGTATATATTACTTTATCATACAATCGATCTCTGCCTCCATACGATGTAATTTTATTTTATGCGCTTTTAGCAATCTACACTTTTTTACGCGCTTTTGTTATCGTCCGAAAAAATTCCCTATACCTATAAATTATACGCCATTATACGCAACCTTTTATCAACAAAATAAAGCGTTTCCTTTCCCTCGATAAAAAAAAAATTTTTTATTGGCAAAATTCTGCTTTTAGCGCGAGCAAATTTCATTGAAACTTTTTTATAAACGCGCGTGCCGCCGCTCATATTATAGGCACCGCGAATAGATTCATCAACTCGAGGTTCTAAATGTCCCGGGCTTCCTGTCCGTAGAAAACTTGTATATATATATATACGCCCCGGCATATCGGGGCCGGAAATTTTTCAAAGGTTATATATTCTTAACGTTTGAAAGGAGGGTAAACAGTTTTTTGAAAGCTCGACCTTAAAACGCAGCCAGTGAGAAAATTCGAGCAGCCACACACACATCCAAAACTTCAGAGATATTGGTATCGCACGCGCGCGCGCGTCTTTATTTAAGATGGAATAAGTACAGGCGACAAAAAAATTCTCTCTCGGGTTTGAGGAATTCTCACACACAGGGACATTGAACGTATGTGGAGCGGAAATTTGTCTTATTTATATATGTATATGTGTATACGTGCGCTTTTCTTATGCTCAGTAATTGAAGCGCGCGATTTCTTCCGCGCAAATGACTACCACTAATACATACGTATACACACATGCACACACACACACACAGAGTCGTACCGGCAGGGAAAGTTCTCGAGATAATTTCAGCCTGGTAGTATCGACTCGAGCGAAGGTTTTCTTTTTCCGCCCGGCTAACAATGCAATTTCCACATCGATCCCCTCGTCGCCCGCGCAGTAGCAGCAACATTAGAGGAAACGAAACTAAGTACTATGCTTATTCTCTTTAGCCGCCGGCCGCTCGCTGCTGCTCACATATGCTGCAGGCATCGTCGTTGTGTGCAGCCGCGCTCTTTCTCACCGTTAATTCGTTACAAGGTCGCTGATCTATTTTCAGAAAATTGGGATTTGTAAACATTGCTATATCAACGTGATGCGGGAACGTCCGCACAAACACGCGTGTCTGGTTCATTCATCTGCTCCGCTTTGTGTATGTATATAATACGTTCATAATACCTATATATATATAATACGTTCTATCTTTTCATCTCCGTGGCACGTGGGGGTTCAGTCCGCGCTAATGACGCCCGTAATAAAGAAAAAAAGGGAAAAATAGTCCGATGTCTGTTCGAAGTGGCGCGCGGTGGTGGTGGTGGCAACGCTTTATTCTAAATATAAGGCGGCGTTCCGTTTATTGGTCGCGGGAATTATTTATGCCGCGTATTCTGAGCGGAGAAAGAGCGACGGGTTGGTTATATCTCTCGCTCCGGTGTGTGATGAGCGTTCGGTGACGTCACATTAGAGTATATACGTGTGTGTGTGTGAGAGTGTCAGTGATGCTCTGTCGACGAACAAAAAAAAAAAGAAAGAGAGAATCTTGAAGGAATGACGTCAGGCAGAAGCGTCGTGCGAGCGCGCGTTATACGAACTTTGCGAATTTGTTGTGTGTTTCGAGGAAAAGTTTGAGAGTAAAAGAGTTGTCGTAGCGACGCTTGGGGAGGGTTTCTTGTATGGTTCCCGAAGTATAGCGATAGAAAGAACGTGTATGTACATATATGTGTGAGTGTCTGTATATAGATATATACACACGATGTCTGCGCGATATCGTATAAATGCGGACCCGCACAGTACCATAAAATGTGTGTACGAATTATAAAGATTACCATCGATTCGCTTACACAGCGACGCTGCGAAGAATCGTTCCGTAATCTCTCCTCTCTTCTTCTTCTAATTTGCATATAAAAATAGTCATTTTGAAATTCCATTATAATTCGCAACCTTTCTCTCTTGCACACTTTCAAACCATCAAGCCGCTTCAATTACAAGCTTTTTATCTCGAGATTACTGCGGCCGATCGCGCGACCTCAATACATTCAAGTACTTACCACGAAAACGTCCAATATCCCCAGAAAAAGGAAAAACAACGAAATTTCAAGCCCCATACACCGCGATGACACGCATCTCTATATAAACCAACAACCAGTTTTTCTGACCGCAATCAGCTGAAAAAACACGCGAATGCAATTGTTATTCTCGACCCGACCGCTGCCTCGTTCAACCGATCCGTTTAGACGAAAAGACCGCGATCGTCTCGCTGGATAACCTCGCTAGAGTATAGTAGCACGCATACCTCACGCTGCGCGTGTATATGTATATATATACGTTACGTATTAATCGAGCGATCGCGCGGGCTAATTAAAAACGGGGCGCGCGCACGAAACTTTCGTGCTGCTGCTGCTGCTGCATCGCGACGGCGAGCCGCGAACATTTACGCCTCGCGCACGCGATGCTATAACGCGTGAGAGCAATTTTTCGTGTGTGTTTGGTAAAAAAAGAAAAAGCGTTGGGGTATGATTGGGTTATATATTTCGTGTGGGAACGCTTCAAACGGAAAATGGATTTGACCGAGTACGACATTTTTATTTTTATTTTGGCTGGTGCTATTTCGAGCTCTACCATAATAATATACGTATATCGGATTTTCTTTTGTCGCCCGGTATGTGTGGATCTGAGTTAAATCGTGTTATCTGTGAAAATGAAAGATCTTCGTAGAATTCGAGAGCTTTAATTTGCATGATCAAACAATTGCGTCATTCCTCGCCGTTTTCGCTAATTTTCCGTGAATTTCAACGTTGGAATTTAACGGCGAAGATGAATTCTGAATAGCAACTTTTGGATTAAAAATTCAAATACCTCGAGCGCTTTTAAAAGACTAATGAGCGAATAGTTAGAGACTCGAAGGCAAGAATATATGAAAACAATAAGAGAGCGCACACTACCCCACATGTACATGCGCGCACTCTGAGAGACTGAATAACGTAATAAAAGTGAAATCCCATTCCAATTAAGTGTGCGCGTTCGCGCTCGCATATCCGCGCCGATACTTTATTGTCTTTGACTTTATTAGGTTTTCACATTGGCTTTTACCACTACACACTCGCCGCTCGCAATATTGAACTCGAACACGATATATGGCATGTCGCCCACACATATACATATAGAAAAAAATCAACTCAATTCCCCCCCAAAAAAAGGAAAAATTACCAGCTCCCACACATTCCTCCCAAAACGTCCTCTCTCTCTCCCTCGTCTACTTTATTTTTTTCTCACCCCCCTCCGTTATACCCAAGGTCGTGTTTTCTATCCACAAACATATATAACAGCATCCCGCGAGCCATCTCACCCCATAAATTACCCGCTTGGCCTTTATTATTCTTTTATAGCCCATGAAACATGTATCCGTCGAAAAGTGCGTAATATTTTTCGTCACCCCGCTCTCTATCCACGGGTGAATTTTTACGAGCCGCCGCACCACGCATACCAATTCATCTAAAATTTAAAAAAAAGGGCAACAAAACAATCCACCCCCTCTCGCATATATCCTCAACATCTCTCGACATCCGGCGCGCGTCAAACTCGAAAAATCATGTTCATCAGCGCGCTACACTAGCAGCAACATCCTGCACCCTCTTTCTCTCCACAGATAAAGCTGCCCGCACAGAGATAACGCAACATCGACGCAGGGATCTCTCACGATGATTTACGCGCGCGTGTCTTTTTCTCCCTTCAACTAGCAGCAGCAGCATCCCTTTAACCTCCATAGCGCATGCGTGCGCGCGCGCAACGAGAAAGCGCTTGGGCAGTAGGCTATACCTATCCTGGCTGCACGTGGGGGAGCGCAAAAGCCATGGACTCTCCATAACAACGCGCGCGGAGCTGCGCTCGCACGCTACTGCCCCACATATACACCCTCTCTCTCATTCTGGCCCACACAGGGGGGTGGGCAATCGATGTGTGCGCGGGCGGCTACCGCGGAGGCAAGAGAGAGACAGAGAGCAGCGCGAAAGACATCGTCGCTGTGAGCTTGCGAGCTCGAGCCCCACCCCATAGACCCACGGCAGTAGCAGCAACCCTCCGAGCTTTATACATATTTCACTAACGTCCAGCAGCAGCAGGAGCAGCCCTACGGGTGAGCCCTATACATGCGAAGCCCTCATATATAGCGAGAGGGATAGGGGGAGAGAGAGTAAGAGATCGATGCCGATATACTACACCTACCGGCGCGTTGCCACGCACAACAGGTACGAGTGGAGGGGGGAGCAGCTTCTCTCTCACTCTATACCCACGGGGTGTGCGCGCGCGCGCGTTCTCGGCGCTAGCTCAGTCGCTCCGGAGCCGCGAACCGAGCCGCCCGTCCCAGTGTCTCTGTGTTTGTGTCTTACAATATTATACCATGACGCCGGGGTGCTGCTGCTGCTGCTTCTGTCGGTTCTGCTACAGCGTCTGTTGACGGTATAGAGTAGTAGTAGTAGAAGGCGGACTAGCGTCAGACACGGATCGGTGTCAGGAGAGTCGGGGTAAAAGGAGACGGAGCGGTAGATAGTAGTAGAGGGAAAGGGGCCGACGACGACAACAGCAAACACGACGACGTCGTCGACCGAGAGCGGAGCAAATGAGTCACGACTGATGCGCGTCGGAGCCAGAGACGGAGGAGGAAGAGGTGGAGGAAGAGGAGTTGTTATAGCTCTGGCCCGCAAAGACTCCTGATGCCCGCCGCCGCCGCCGTTTAGTCGGCTCCCGCTCGCCCGGCCGGAGACTAGATACTACCTCTCAGCGACTGATAGAACGAGAGAGAGAGAGAGGAGAGAGAGTGAAGCGCTGATTTATACTAAACACCATGGCTACCGGAGAACAAGGATGCTGTGAGTATTATATATACACGCATTAATACTTAGTTATAATATTAACAATTTTTCGAGATTTTTGATTTTCAGGGGTGATGGTTAAATTGGCCGGTTCGTGCGTTGATTATAAGATCCCACGGGGCGATATTATACCGTGTGTATACATACTTTATAGGGGAGGGTTGGAAGGCGATATCACGCGATTATTGGCTGGAAGATAAAAAGTTTAACAGTATATATAAAGATCTCCGCGCGTGTGTCACCGTACATACATACAAACAAGTATGTAAGAGAGTAAAGTCACGTGCTACCGCGTGCGAGGGATTTCGTCAGACCCGGCTACTACCCTCTCTACACCCGCGCGTTTTATACCTTCGCTATAGAGAGACCAGTATAGTGATGTGATATTGTACCTACCGCTCCGACTACTATACCTGTACGAGCAACTACCACCCCGTATATTATACATTATATCCCATCGCGGATCTCTCTCTCCAAGCGCTACTGGCGCGAGAGAAGGTCACCTTGGGCCATCCGCTCCGACCTTCGAGTCTCCTCTCTGTCTTTATACTCCGCAACGCTTTACTCTCGCACATATAGCAATCGTCGAAACTCTCTCTCTCTCGCTCTCGAGTTTCTCTATACTTCTTCCCCCTATATAATATACGCGCGCAGCATCCCTTTCGGAGCGCGCGCGCTCACTCACCCCCGCGCGCTACATCGATTTTTTCGCGCCCCCCCCCCGTTTTTTTTCGTTTCTTCGACCACATTTTTTTCTCTCCCTCACGGCCTCCCTTATACGAGGGAAGGGAAAGTGTGAGGGTTATATAGCAGCTGTGAGTGAGTGAGAGAGAGGAGACGCCGAGCGAGCGTATAAGGGAAATCGAAGCCGATTGATTAAAGATTCATGCGCGAGCGAGCGAGGGAACGAGCGTCGTCGCGCTCGATATATGTACACACAGAGGTATATATCAGCGCGGCCTATCTTTACTCCCACAGGGAGAGAGAGTTGACGAAGAGGCCAGGTAATTACACGTGTGTGTATGTATAGAGCACGTGTGGTACCCTCTCGGAGCGGGGACGCTTGCACGAGTGTGCATCATCATCGGTTATTAACGGAGATTGCCGGGACGACGACAACGACGGCGGATATTGTTGTTGATGTTGTTGCTCCTGCAGCGCGCCGCTGTTATTCGATTCGACGTGAGTGTGTATGTATAGGGGATGATCGACGGCGCTGTAATTATTTCGGGGCGGCGCGCAGAGGTTCATTAATCTCTCGCTCTCGCTTCCGGAGCTTTTTTTCGGGGACTATAGTTGCGAGATTGAACGACGACGCGGTGACGTTTGATTGGATGAGATAGAGGTTTTTTTTTGTTGTCGAAAGAGAACGAGAGAGGATGTTTACGCGCCGGGGAGAGAGATTTGTTGCGCGCTTGATGCGGAGGGGAGAGAGAGAGTGAGTTCCGGGTTTGCGCGCGAGGTTTCGTAGATTCTCGGATATAACCATTGTGTTTTGGATGATGGGGGTGGTAGCGGCGATAGTAGTGGCAGTACTATATACTGGTTATCGAGGACTTCCGACATTAATCATCGTCGTTTCGAGAATCAATAAAGGGGCGGAGAGGGCGATGTAATGAGGAAAAGTTGGTGATTTATTGGGAATATAATTTAGTTATATTGTTGTGGTAATTTCATAATAAAGAAAAAGAAGGAAAGGCTGATGTACGCGACGTGATAGACGAATGAAGTATAGTTTGCGGCATGATTTTTCCGAGCTTTATAAGCGATGTGTGCTAAGATTGCGGGTTTGATCCTCTTGAGAGTATTAATTTTTTTCGTTCGTGTGTGTCTATTCATTTTTGTTTAGCACTGTAATAAAATCCGGCGACTCATACTCGCTTGATTAAATTTTTCCTCATGGCATACTCTCCTTTATATATGATTTTTTTGTCCACACGCAGAGAGAAGCCTCGTATCATCTCCTCTTTCAAACCGGCGCCGAAATACTTTTCCCCGCTCTCACACTACCCCATTTATAGAATTTTTCACATATTAAATCATAAACGCGCGTGACGTTATGGAATTTCGCCTTTATGTGTACGTATATAGTATTCGCGATGCTTCTATTCGCGCCGTGGCGATCCGTCAGAGCGCAAACAGGATAGCACACATGTCGAAATAAATACTTATTACGAGCACGCATCGAACAAAGCGCGCGCGTGCGAGCTTTATGTATGATGGTTATTATTTTTTTTGTATGTCACGTAACGCGATTAAACTCACGCATCTACGCCATGATTCTTTAATGTGTAGCCACTTATGTCCTTAGCGCGCTTTTAATAACAAAAGTATGAAAAACTTTTGGATATACACACAAAGCTATACTTATAGATAGACAGTGCGCTATACGCTTGACAACTTTTTCGCTGTGTAAATTGAATTGCCTGCAACTTCAACAGCACAGATTTTTCGAGCTCATGATGCACCTGATTATAGTCTTTTCGACACTCCGTGCGGAAAGTTAGTTTTTCCACACGCTCGTCAAAAAGCGTGTGCTAAAAATCGAACTTTCCACACGTCGTATCAAAAAGTGCTGTACGATACATGTTCAGGAAAGAGATTCACACGGGACGAAAATCTACTTTCCCGCACTAGTATCGTAATGTACTATTCCCGCGTACGTATAACATAACAAAACGAAAAAAATAAAACGAAGAAAAAGCTACGGCACGAACTCGCATAAGCCATTATACTTACTCCTATATGCACTACTCGACGCGCTCGCAGGGGGGCTCTAGCTACTACTCTGCTACTCTCTGGGCATATAAGCATAAACCAATGAAAGATTAAGGAGCCGCGAAAAGTTATGGGACTACTCTCTCTCTACGCTACACCGCGCGGCAACTTTCGTTTTCTAGAACGCGACCAAGGCGACCGGAGCTTTATACACCCGCCACCTATTCACACACTCGCGGCTCTCCCATAAAAATTAGGTTTCGCAGGGGCAATTATTAATTCCGCGCACCGTTGCTGCCGCTATATATATATATACACACACACGTACATACGTGCGCGCGTGGGCTCGCTCGCGCTTATAATTGCATCATGTTTAATCGTGCCGCGCAATTACCTGAAACCTGTCGCAACAACCCCGATGCTCGCGCGCGCGCGTGCTTATAGCCTCCTCTCTCCACCCCCGTCGCTATGCTCTTTGCTCCCGATGCGCGAGAGAGATTTTGTTTACATGTTTTTGCAGTGTATGCGTGTGTGTACGCTAAGGCGTTGATATGATATAATTTTAATCGAGTTTACGAACAACACAGCGCCACGGCGGCGGTGGTGTCTTTTTATGAAGCTAAGTGGATTCGCGAAACTTTGTGAGTAGCAAGCTCTCTCTCTGTGTGTAATTGTATGTGTGTGTGGGGTATACACGCGTAATATAGGTATAGTTATTATATCGAGTTTAAAATTTTATAGCAACGCGATCCCCTCGGTATATACACATACCGTCGCCCTATTGATGATGAATTTCAAATTATCGAATAACTCGGTATAACTTTCGAGCGCTTGCTTATGCGAAAACTTCAAAATTACATGCATAGATAGAGAAAAGTTCTAATTTCAAGCGACCGCGCGCGAGGTATAATGAAACTTTACAGTTTCTTATATACACTTGGCACGGTGAGATTTTACCATAAAGAACCAACACATACATGTATATATATATCTCTATAATGGCAGATAAAATTCGTCCTCGCGCGTTCTAAAATAACCTTCTGCTGCCTCATTACTGCGCCAGATAGCGTATATAGACCCAAGCAGGCGGCAGGGGGGCGAGCCATTTACTCCACCCACGGTTGCGGAAGGCGAAAAAATTCTCATTTACAGCGCTTAAACGAAGTAGAGATACACACATACACACAGAGTAATGGTCCGCGTATACGTTGGCGTGCGAGCCAGGCAGGCAAAAACTTTAGCAGCCAACTTGCATACACAACAACGTCGCTGCTACTACTGGTCGTCATCGTCGTCGTCGTCGTCTAGCATCACACGCGCGCGCGGCGCTCTTTAGCTATAGCCGGTATTTAAACTCCATTATTACTTTCGGCCCGGCGAGATCTCTCTTTTTCTCTCTCTTGCGCGTTTTATTCCGTGCCAGAACTACTTTAGGCGCGCGCGCGCCGCTATAGGGGCACTTATACTACTGACGCTCACTGGAAAAAGTATTACATCGATCGTATGTGAGAGAGAGAGAGAGAGCTTATAACATACTCACGTACACAATCCGCATTCGCGAACGGGAAAATAGATTAACCGCCGCGGCGAGAGAGTTTTGCCGCTCGTTCATGGGGGTACTATAGATATTATGTACGTACGTGCATTCGACGTTATTTTGTACGTACGCATATAATGTACATGTCGCCATATAGATGGTCACCGCGGGTGCGGACGGAAAAAAAGCACGCGCGCGCGGACGTATGGACAGCCGGTGATGGTCTCGTTCTCGAAATAATATTTCCTCTCTGACTCTCTCCCCTGCGGCAGATATACACACAGGCACGTATATATATATCGGAAAAAGCACGTGTATGTGCGGGCGCGCGGAGCTATTTTATTTTCGGCGCGTTCACAAACGATTGCGGTTATACATACATATACATATGCGTGTATACGTGCGTAAGCGGGGCTCGTGTATATTCGGAAAAAGTGAGAAAGAGAGATAGCGGGAAAAAAGAGTCAAAGACCGAGAGAAAGAGAGAGAGAGAGAGAGCGCGGGAAAGGTGGTGGTACCGGCACGTGTCGATTGGCACGTTGCCCGCATGCGATATTCCGTTAAAACCTGTTGTATGAGCGCCGTCGGAGGAGAAGGTGGAAGTAGGAGGAGGAGGATGCACGTGGAGGAGAAACGTGGAGGATGAAGGAAGGGGAGACTAAGCGTTTCGGCGCAATTTGTCTTTATCGGGAGGAGATGGAGAGGATCGAGTTGCAACGGAGGCAGAGGGAGAGAGAGTGACGCGTGATTTGTGGGTTTCGAGTGCGCGTAGAACCGACGATCTGGAGGGTGTGTGTGTACGAGTGTGATGTGTGGGTATACCTAGGAGAACCCTTGTTGTTGGCTCGTGCCATTAGGCTTGAATAACGGGAGAAGGTGATACCTATCGATTATGAAAGTCTGTTTGTTTCTTATCTCTTTTTCTTTTCTTTTTTCTGAGTGTGTGTGCGCGCTTTGAGTGTTGAGCGATTGAGAGTTTTGAAGAGTAGCCGAGAGTTAGTTGGCTGAAAACATTTTTATTACAGCTGCGAAACTTTTCCCGGTGAATACCGCGGGGAGTCGAGGCGGAGAATTAGATTTTTTTTTTAACTTTGGTATCTCAGGGGACGCGTATAGTTTCTTAAATGATGACGCTCGAAAGTTTATCTTGACGTTTTTATAGTAAAAGAAGGAGAACTTTGCTTCTTTTGCACACGCACCCAAGACGCTGTCGCGGAATTAATTTAATTATATCCAAAGTCGGTGGTCGTTAAAAGTGTGCGGGAGCGAGGTCTAAGTGTTTCCTAATTTATTCAAAATATATACAAGGTGGAAAATTGTGTTTTGGTAAATTGAAGCCGCCGCGCGTATAACGTAATACCGTCGAGCGCAATTAATTTCAGGGGAGAGAGAGAGAGTTCTTCGCGCTCATCACCCCCAAAATTAATGATTACTGTGGTAGATTGCATTATTTAGTTATGTTATATATCTGTGCATTAGGCAATAATGTATATAATATCTGCGACGCGTTAATAAAGAATTGAAATTCTTGGGGATGTTTTATTCTGATTCAGTATAATTTCACGTAATGTGTACTTTGGTTTTATAATATAACGTAATGTGTAAATATTCTCGAATGTGCAGATTAATTAAAGTTTTTTGCATATTTTTTATTTTAAATAATACAAATTTTTAATTCAACTCGTGCGAAATATAAGAGTACTGGGAAATATAATTTTCAACTAAAGCATTGCATCTTACGAAAGATAAACTGAAAAGCCGATTTACGGTAAAAAGGTAACTTTATGCTGTTATGACATTATTGCACTATAGCTCGAATCGATATTTAATTTACCAAATAATAATTTAAAATTGAGTATCTAGGAGATAGATGTACTTAATATTTAATTGAATTTAATAATATGATAATGAATATACTGCATTGTCAGACAATGTCTTTCAAAACGCATTCAAAGGAAATTTGACTTATAAAGTAGAAAATGCAATAAACTATATGTGATATTAATTTAATTCTGTCAGCCTCTTTGGCGCTCAAAATTAGTAATGTACAATTAAAGGGTGTCAAGATGAACCCCGGAATATTTAATAAAACTCTTCAGTAATAGAATTTCGTCCTGGAATTTATAAATACATCCGCGTGTGACGTGGAAATGTCCTAGAATGTTAAACTCATTTGTCGGCCGGGACATCCTGGATGTAAAAAGTAGTTTTCAGCAAGTGCAATCTAATTTCGAGGTTTTATTTATGTCACGAAAGTTTTATCTAATGCTGCAATTTTCCCGGGAAAACTTTTCATTTAAATCTTTGCAGTTCTAAAACATAATGACAGAGCGCGAGGTAAATTAATTCTTACACTTACCGTCCTGCTCCAATAAAAAAAAAATTTAACATACAAACTGCGCTATCTACTCATTTCTAACGATAACAATTATATAATAACCAATCTCCAGGAATAATAGCAAACATTATTTCTTTTCAATTTACAGTGAAGACGATACCAGTGCGGTATCTCATGTCGATCATGGGATCCGCCGGTCTCGCCATCATCTACGGCTTCAAAGTCAACCTGAGCATAGCCATCGTCGCGATGGTCAACAATACAGCCGTCAGGGAACTCGCGAAGGCACGCGAGTTGACTGCGAACCTGACTGCTCTGAACGCCACAATAAAGGTACGCTATACTATTACTTCTCTGTTCATAAACTATAGATATAACTTTGTAAAATCTTTATCGCTTTTCGCGGCCGAATGAATACGCATTGTCGAACGGTGTGCGCGATAAACTTTAAAAATCGCGCTTTCCCGTATTATCGCCTTTACATTCGTATATCTGCGACCGTTATAGCGACTTATTTACATTCGATAGTTACGCATTCAGTGGTGTATAGTTACGGAATCGCTTATTCGATCTCCGCGCGGCGCTTATTCTTTGATTCATGGTAACGTTTATTTCGCTCGAAGCTGGTCATTCGTATAGGGATAACATTCGGTAGGTTATTGAATAACGGCGAATAATATTCGGCTATAAAACAATGTTTTTACTTTATTTTTATTTCGGTCGATTAAGAGCGGAATATTTTTAAAACCTTTTGAAAATAAAAACGAATACATGACTCGTCTTTGTTCCCGTTTCTCGAAAACATCTTAAAGCGTGGTATATTTATTGGAAATATTTTTGGTATTTTTAGTTATTATTATGGATAAAATTAAATTGATGAAAACTTTCAGATTTCCTAAAGATATTGAAACAATTGCGCTCAAAGTAAAAAGACTTTTGTCCTTTGAAAATAAAAGATATATAGATTATTGGATTTCCAATGCTAAAAGTATGCACATACAAAATTTTATTATATCACGAGCCATTGTGAAAATGGAGAAACGCAGCTATTTCTTGAAGAAAGTATAGAAACTCGCGGCTATAGATCATTGAGCACAATGCGAGAGTCTGTCTTTAAGTACAATGAGTCAGTTATAGAGAGACATTTACATACTTTCTATGTAAACAACTTTGAAATATTGTTTATAAGCTTTCATTATAACGATATCTATATCTCTCCTTTGGGTCATTAACTGACCATGAGCGAACGCGGACTGTGCTTTTTACGATTTTTGAAATTTCAATAACGACAATGCTGTGTATCTCTTTCGTCGGTAATATATACGCAAATGCAATTCTTATTGCCATCTTATTGATGTAAATTTATCGAGAGAGACGCCACCAGACGTGTACGCGCCCGCGACCATAGATTGAAAATTCAAGTTTGAATAAAGTTTTATTTCGCCGTTGCTGTAGCTCGCAGGAACAATTTAAATTTCCCGGTTTCATCCAAAATTTAAAGCAATTCCGTCGCGCGGACGGATGGAAGCGCGCGTATACAGCGAGAAATAGAAAATTTAAGGCGCTCGAGCTAAGATTATTTCAGTTTTATTTTTCTTATCCTCAATTTATGTCTCCGTCGTTTAGCCGGTTTACTCTGGAAAAGTGTCGCTAGCATAGAATTTCGAAAAAAGTTGTTTTTGCTCTTGAAACTACTGACAATTGCAGACGCTTGGCCTTCTCTTCAATCCTTTTAGATATAAATGTTATTATTCAGTTTCGTTCGACAAAATTTATTTCAAATTAAATCAAAGGACGCACGTTATATTTTAATATAATTGTTTCGATATAATATTCGTAAAATTCCGCGAATCAAATTCGATCTAATTTGTTAAAAAGCATATATAATCGAGAAATGCGAATTTCAGATAATATTATAATGTCATTTTCCAATAAAGATCGATATAATTGGATTTGGAAACGAGATTAACAAGCAGATAATATCCAGTCGTGTTTCCCCCCCGCGGCACATCACGGCAGATTTCAATTACCAACCGGACGCTGCAATCGCATTCCTATATACCCTTCATACCAACTCGCGTCCCCCCGCCTCCCGAAATATTTCCGGCGCACGGGGGCTCGACACGGTGCTACGAAACAACCATTAAGATAACCCAACTCCGACAACCCTTTTCCCGCGCTTCCTAAAAGTGCATCCTATGTAGCGCCCGCGCGTGCCCACTTAAAGTAGAAACTCGTTCCAGAACCACTTACCGTATAGTATACTACATCTCTCTCTCCTGGTTCTCCCGCAACAAGTAGCTTCTTGGAAAAGAGCCCTCAAAAACTTGCCAATTTTCTCTCTCTCTTTTTTTCAAGAGCGCCAACAGTACGAAACTACTGACAGCGCTGACGAATCTGACGTTGTCGACAACAACGCCGACGAGGGCGACGACGATGATGCCGTTCACGTCGACGTTGATGCCGTTCACGACAGCAATGCCGGGCACTGAAGAGGCGGATGGACCCTTCGTTTGGGACGAGAACCAAGTGGGTATCATCCTCTCGTCGTACTTCTGGGGATACATAGTATCTCTGATGCCCGGTGGCATGATGGCCGAATACCTCTCGGCCAAGTGGGTGCTCAATGTCTCGGTGATGCTCAACGTCGTGGCGTCGCTGCTTATGCCCACCGCGGCTGAAATTCACTACTGGCTGTTTATCGTCATGAGGGTGCTGCAGGGTATCGGCGGGGTGAGTATAATTTTGTCTTTATTTATTGCCGCAGGTTATTAATAAGGTAATTGGAACTAATTCGTTCATTAATAAAACGTAATTAAACACATATAGTAGCTAAAAATGGGAAAAATGTGGTTTATAAATTATTTAATTTCTTTAGAAGAGTATTAATCTGAAGAGTGGCTGTTTTAAGTACATATACGTATAAAGTTAGCCATGCAGTTTCTTTACTTAAGCTTTTAGCTAAAGCTCATTTTATTTTTGTCGCGTTCGCGGAATTTTTTTCTCTAGCAGAAGATATTTTTATATTAGAAGATTGGAGTACGTGCATATCAAGGTTTGCCATTGTTAATTTATAAAAGATAAAAAGTTAAAAAACTTTTTGAATTATATTCGTATTGATTTAGGTACGCATGACCAAATGTGTACTCTTGTTGGCAAATGTATGTTTTTACTTTTACTTTTTGACTTTCTGTGAAGTGAATATCACTTCTGGTGTGTTTCAACTCTCTTCCTGGTACAGGATGTACTACAGTTTCATGTTTATTTAAAGGGGGTTTTTCTAAACGAGCTTGCAGAAGCATACAGAAACTTTTTGCTAGTAGTGGACGAATCTCAGTGACAGTTACCTTGTATGGTTAAATATTAATAAAAATGTAGAAAAACGTTATTCTCGACGGAATTCATATCCGATTCACATTGTGGATGATATTAAAATTCGTAGAGCATGTGAAAACAAGATTTAGTATAAAGGGAGACCTTGCTATTTTTAAAGACGTATTATGCGTTTCTTCCGTCATGATTCGCTATTTTCAGGATTAATAACTCGAAGCAATAACTCAGTAATAATTCAGAGCCGCGAGTCGTATAATTCGTACAATAACAATGATTAAGCCTATTATTGGACATGTACGTCGTAGTTATGACAATTAAAAGCTAATAATTTTTTCCAGACGAAAATTGCTTAATTAAAGAATAGGAGTAAATTACGGCTTAAAGGCATGTTATTAGCCGGAGGTGTCGTCTATGAGAGCAATTAAATCGCTCTCGCGAAGTTGAGAGTATAAAATAACTACGTAATATTACGGTGCGAAATTTTCCCAAACAATAAGTTCAAATTTAGATAAATATCGGGTACATTTGCAGGGAATAATGAACCAGAATAGTCAAGAGTGTCGCTAAATTATTCGTGTATTCTTGTCGTAGCTCAATTGTAGTAGATAGACCAATACTTCATCCTCTTGTGATGTTTGATGTATTTGAAGAATTGATTGTAGTTGTCGAGTTAGCTATGCGGAATGAGTAATGAAATACATAATGGAAGACGACAGCCGAAAACCCGAATGTCTTTATCTGGATGACTTACGGGACGTTTGGCTCGCGAATTTTAAGGCGCGGCGGGTTATTCACCGAAGCAAACATATTTTAGTATTCAAATATATCTCAAGAGATTAGTTCAAAATTTATATGCTCCAATATGTTCTGAAAAATGACGGTTCGACTTGAAAATCTATATATAAAAATAGACGTCTCATTTGGTATTGAATTTTGCCTTAGTAGTATTTTCATTTCTTTTTTCGTGTATACTTTCTTTCGGAATTTCAATTTAAAGTTAAACTGCTAAAAGTGTAAAAATGATTCTCCGATTAAAGAAGATTCCACGTGAACTCCGATTGATGAAAGCATACTGTTGATTAATTAATTCTCCTGGAATTGTAATAAAAATCTAGTTTCCGCGTAATTGGAGAAGCGCCGTAATTGCAATTTATTTTTATCGCTTATTTTTCGCAATTTATACTGGTATCTATTTAATGACGCCACCGGCAAACAATTAATTCAATGTTTCGTTAAAAGTCTTTATTGAAATCATTTAAACATTTTATCAAACGCGTAAATTCTCTTAATTTACAATTGGACCCTTTAAGTAAACATATCTCTTTTTAGAAATAAACACGCGCAAAGTCGCGTTATTTCCGTTACCGTATACAAATATAAAATAAAATAAATATCGTAAAAACGTCGGTACAAGATAAAAAAGTCAACATTTACAGCCGTATCTCTGTAGACGCCCGCGTTTATTTTTAGCCCCGGAGCTGTAATTAAACCTAAACTCTCGGGAACATCAGGAGTTGCTGAACTATTGATTAAGTAACCCGTTTTACCATTTTCGCTTTTTTTTCCTCTCTCAAAAGACGACCATGTCCCGCGCATACAATATATCCCCCTCGCAGCTTTATTAATACCCCTCCAGACACATACACAGCTCTAAAGTTTTAACTTTTTTTTTTACGAACGCTGACAGATTGAATGGCCGATATCACGTTGACATACATGTACAAAGCGGCTCGCGCGCGACTTACTATTTCCAGTAATATGCGAAACAGCTGCATATATTCGCATATAGCTACATGTTCGCCCCCACGCGCGCGAATCTAAAAATGAGGGAAAATTTACATTCGCGCGATATTCGAGGTAATCCGCGCGCGGCGTATAAAAATTCGAATTGCGCGAGGCGGCAAGGCAAGGTCTCCCGTTCCCCATACACGAAAAATATAAAGGAATGCATACTGGCATGTGTATAGTACGGCTTTGTCATAAAACTCACTTGCGTTTCTTCCAGGGCGTCAGTTTTCCCGCCATCCACGTGATGGTCGCGAAATGGGCACCACCGAGCGAGCGCAGCATTCTCGCCTCCATCGCCTACGCGGGTACGTATATATACGCACAGCAGAAGCAGCAGCAAAGCGAGTCGAGTGTGCCATTAGAGCGCCGTAATTTCGTATATAAAGGGGGGATGGGATTTGCCTCTCTCTCACGCCCTGTGTGTATATGTCCCGGGAAGGTTTTCCCCGCTCGACTTTTTCTTATTAAATCGATAAAGCCGGGGGAGGAAAGTATGAATATACGCTTTTCGCGCGCACAGTTGTAAAGTGTGCGAACGCGCGGCTTTGACTTTTTCGAGTTCGATCGATCTTATATGTATATGAGTCGCCCAGCGTGCTTTTGCATCTGAAAAGTTTTATTGGAAGGAGAGAGAGAGAGAATGCATTTAAAACACTATCAAAACTCGAAAATTCATATATCAGTTGGATGAGATCGCGGTTGACGAAGTTTTAAAGTCGTTATATCGTGCGGAGAAACGAAAGTTATGTGTGTTTCGTCATGTGTCTGTAATATAGTACATATATATAGTTTCTTTACGACACTATTTCGACGGCGAAAATTACTGTAAAAACATCTTTCTTCGTCCCAATTTCCTGCGGGAGCCGCGCAAATAACGTCATTTCCTACATGATTTGTACATCTATTATACAGCAGCTATGTTGCCAGAGGAAATGAAGTCAAGTTTCGAATTGATTTTTATATCTGTATTGTGAGATTCGAGGGAAAATCCAATACTTGTACACGCGAAGTTATTAAAGGGGTATATAGATGCGCGCTCTCCGTCTACAATAATTATTAACTATCATTATTCTTGTTATTACAATTTCTATATTTTCGAAAGTGCACGTAAATTCAATTATTATCTATATAGATTTTGTCGTTCCTTTTTACGCAAATTAACAAAAGTCGATAATTGACAATGGCATTTCTGTATACAGTTACTTTCCGTTAAAGTTTTTCATACTTTTCAATGAATCTAACTTCTTCATTTTCTGGCGAGCGCAAGAATTTTAAAACTTTATATAAGCTTTTAGTGTCCGTTAACGCATTTTACCGTACTAAACTATTCGCTGCATTTTTAAAAGGTTCTTCCTTGCGTTTTCACTCTATTATATAAAATTTCCGGAAAATATGACATCACATACCAAATTAAATTAAGCGTACTTTTTTGGTCAATCCATTAAAAATCCCCTCCGCACGCTTTGAAAGAAAACTCTTACCGTATACCTATAAGCGTGAAAATCAAATTCTCAATAAATAAATTCAACAGCGTTGAAACCCGTTAAAGTTGTTTTTGCAAAACACAAACCCGCCCCATTAACCTGGCTATCAATACACTTACTCCTCCCACACCCACACACAAACGCGGAACTTTCCCGGCGTAAATGGCACGCTCGCGTCGCTCGGCTGATTCAATATTTTTCCAACGTGATGTGGCGAGGATCGAACGGTTTTTTTTCTTTTATTACTATATTTTGCAGGCACTGCGTTGGGCACGGTGCTCTCGATCCTGCTGTCGGGCATGATTGCGGCGAATTTCGGCTGGAAGTGGGTCTTCTACATCGAGGGTCTGCTTTCTTTGCTGTGGTGCACAGCCTGGGGTATCATGATTCAGGATTCTCCCGAAAAGCAGAAGGTTCTCATCACGCCTGAGGAGCGCGAGTATATTCTCAACTCGCAGGGTCTCAGCAAGGAGTCACACAAAATTGTAAGTGCTCAATCGGGAATTCGATTATTGTGTGTGGGCGTGTGTGTTATTCTATGTTTGGATGACTGAGGTCGTAATTTTAACTGGAATTAAGGTCGTGAGTTATTTTATTGGCATTCGATTGAATAATTGAAAAGTGAAGTTGATGGGTTTAATCAATTTTGTTGCCGAAACTTTATCATAATAATTTAGTTTTATAATTTTTTTTTTTTATTCTTGTTGCGTCAATATTGTCTTTGTTGAAATTTTATTATTTTAAATTAATAATACCTGTTATTGTCGGGGGACTCGCGTTAACTTTATTAGAATAAAATGGAATATTAAAATCTGTGGCTTCCCGGAAAGACTTAAGTGATGTGTTTTTCAAAATAGGTTTTATGCCTTATTTCTTATCTTCAAACAGTCCTCTATCAAGTAATCGTGACAGAAATTACGAAAGTGCACTCGTAGTTTAAACAAACACAAGAAAAAACGCTATAACTCCATTTTTTCAACATTTTCCCGGAATAACCACGTATTTCCATTTTTTAAAGAATAACTCCCGGAAAAACTCCACATTTTGTTAAGGATAATTCCCGAAAAAACCATATAACTCCACTTTTTTCCATTCAATACCCTGGAAAAACGATACAACTCCACTTTTCTTATAAGAGAAACCGACGTTCCTTATTCTTATAAGTGTACCCATAGCAAGATATATGTATTAAAAAGAGTACCCGCTGACACACATTTGCCCTTATTAGTTCCCCTGAGCGATAGTTCATATATATCATGTGTAGTTACCGAAAAAATAATAGAATTGCCATTGAGACCGGAAAACTCACGTAACTCCACTGAAATTTTTGTTTATATTCCCGGAATAACCACGTAAGTGAAAGTCAATTTCTAAGACATGAACGCTATTTGGTCTAGTTACTACGGTAAAAAATGTTATTTGGATTACTATTCATAGACGCAGTGTTGCATTTAATCTCATTTGTCTTGATTTA
>UXGD01001254.1:0-37235 GCA_900474315.1 Torymus auratus | reverse complement strand
GAAAACTGTATATAAATATTGTATCGATTATTGTCTTAAATATTGAGGCAAGACAATACAATGTCAAGATTAATCTTTGCAGTGCAATTAAGATGATTAAAGTGAATGTGGGTATACCTTATACGCAGCGCATGAGTATCGTATACGATTTTTCCTATCAATTTGTGCAATGTTCGTGCTGGAAATGATTCATTCCTGCACGCTCAGTTACTTTTCCACACGTTCCTTTCAGCAAGTAGTTACTCGCAGAGGAAACGAGTGCTTGAATGATTTCATTGTGCAATCGATTTTAAATAAAAAAATAGGTGTGACCATTACGGGTAAATATAAAAATACTTTTCCAAAAAATTCCTGTAAAATGATATTATTGGTTTAAACAATTAACAATGAAACTGATAAATTAGAAATATTTTATTTATCATATCGGTATCAAAAATTACATTTTTCTTACACATCATTGGTGATGAAACTGTCATTACATATTGTTTAATATAAATATAACCGTGAAAGTCCATCGGAAGAGGTTCTACCACAATGTTTTTAAAAAAATACCATTGGCATAAAACGCCAACATTTCTATTAGTTTCTTTATCCTTTCCGTAATCGCTAGAAAATTCGGTACTTTTCCAGGTTTTACTTTCTAAATACGCAAAAGCTACTACTAATTCTAAATAACACTTTTTATTATTATCTAATCTTTTAAACAAGCAGTAATTACCTATTTCTATTTCGCTACAGACTTTTGTGAATTTTATTTCTTCATGACTTTGGTTTTTCTATTTAGGATCTAATAATTCATGTAGTGTTTAACTCGTTTAACGTAAAATTATTTTTATTGCGCAACCAACAAATTGATAATTTGTGTACAACGATATTATGATTACTTGAATCCTAAATACAGATGAACGGACTATCTGGATCACGGGCTGCGGTAGCAGTCCTCCGTGGCAAGTATACCAAGCCACGAGGGTAGATACCGCTATGCTTAATAGTTTAATTCTTAAGATCCTTAACCTCACTTACGTCGAAAAAATGTATTGCGCACATATATCATGCAAGTTGCGCATATGAATACAAAGAATTTGTTTAGTGATTTATTGTAGGCCACAAGATTCATTATAAATGATCATTTCATTAATGATTTTTTTATTATTAAAAAAGTTGCGATAGCTCAATCGTAACAACACCTAGGGAGTAAAATTAAATAATGTCCCAGGTCGCATGTAAATTGTCACCCGAGCTGAAAGCGAGGGTGACCAGGAGCAAAAGTGGTACTTTCGGACTACTTATAGGCAAAAAAGTAATTAATCATCTATCGATATTCAATAGTCATGCAATGAACTCTTCGAGACAAGTGTCTATGAGTTTTCTCAGAAATGTATTGAAAATTTTTGTACCCATTTATACAAATTAAACATAAGAAAGTATTGAAATCAATTTATTATAGTCAAGTAACCATAACTTAACTTGACTGACAACAGTTCTTTTCGTACCTAGAACGTAAAGTTACTTTTTACGCTTGCGTTGTGATGCCCACTGGCGAAGCTGGCCTCACGGTTTATTTATCATACAAAGGCGTAAAATCTTACACCCATCGTACGAACATTATTTATCACCTTCGTGTGCGTAATGGGTATGTCGATTACATCTTTTATTCTGGATATACAGTAAGCCAATTTTGCAGTTGAAGTGCAGCTTGTAATTTATTCGGTGCGCTGGTGTTAACGCCCTAATAACGTATTAACTCACCTTACGATAAAGTCTTGTTTTTATTTCTTATCTAAAAACCACGAGGATTTTTTTAGATATTAACGAGAAGTCCAAACCTATGTAAATAAATTACATAGATACTAAAACATCACTATTATCCATTATTTTTTCTTAATTTGGAACTTTCTATAGTATATTGCGCATCTAGGGATGACAAGAGAAGACCAGTCCAGAGCGGCTCTGGGGTCCCTCCTTTCTCCCACACTTATTTATTCCTTGATATATTACATGCAAAGTAATACATTTGTTGCAACTTAACAACGTGTTTTTGTAAAATTCCAAAGTTTAAAAAGAATATGTTTATATAATAGCAACCAAACTTTAAGTTTAATTTGATACGTATAATCATTCAACTTTTTCATTCTGAAATCACCTTTTATTATTCACATCCAACCGATTAAACACCCATCAACATCAACCCACAAATAAAACTTCCAATTGCAGCCTCGAAAAGAAAGTCAAACCCATCACACTTTTACCCAACAACCACAATCCATAACCATTGCACCGCTCTTAACAATTAAAAAGCCATCCCGAAAATCTTGAGCACTCTGCCCCCTCTCCTCCTTCCTCTCTTTAAAAGCCACCGACTCACTAAACGACACACACAGCTGATCCTCCACGTGCCATCGAGATTCATCCTTCACCTTTTTCCCTTCCGAACTATGCCAGTCGCTCGTCGCGCCGCGTCAGGGCACTTTCTTGAGCGCGCGCTAATTACACCCGGAGAAAAGCAGCAACAGCAGCAGCTTTTCGAAAGAGATTATACGCGCCGCCCTGGCAACGGGAGATTTTCGATCAGGTGCATATGCGCCACGCGCTGCTGGTTTTCCTCGAAGCGGCGTGTGTGTGGATAGGCTTTGGGAGGATATATATGTGCCGAAGGTGAGGAAGGCGAAGGGGAAAGGAGGAATTTAGGGGCGAGATGGAGATAGAGGAGAAAGAGAAGGTCGTACAAATTGTGCGCTTGGGCGTGTGGTTGTCCGTTGAGGGTTGAGGGTATAATGTGGATCATGTGGAATGCGGTGGTTATTGAGAATTGGTTTTTTCAATGATCTTTGTCCATGAGATAAGTCAATGATTAAATGTATATTTTCTCAAGTTATGTAATAACTTTTTTTTTTTTTTAATTATAAATGGAGTTATAATTTTTGTATGTTTCATTTATGAATAATGATTTGATTCATAGTTATTTTTGGTTTTGAAAATATTAAAAATATAGAAATATTGTATTGAATAAAATTATATATAGCTGATTCAACTATAAACGTTTACATAAGGTGAGTGATTAGAGCGTCCGATTACCATGCCAAGGGTCGCGTGTTTGATTTCCATCATTTGCAAGAATTTTTTAATTTCTAAATTTAAATATTTCTCTTGTATACAAATGTCGAAATCCATGACACTTTTGATTTTCAGTAAACCACTATCTTTCTCAATGACCTTGACGTTTTTATGGGTTAACCAAATGGTTTTTTATAAGACGGTAGTGCAAAAATAAGGGTACTCTATGTACTTTTTGATTGAAACTTATATATATTGTGTAAAGGTTTGTAAATATATCAATTTATCATTGGTTTGAAAATAAACTCAACACTTTTTTAATTTTCTTAAGCCAAATTTAAAAAAAAGTCGCTTCTAAAAAATCTGAAAAAATTTTTTTCCAATATATTTGATCTCTATTGTATCAGAAATCCATGTTTTAAAAGTTTGCCTACGGTTACAGTGAATAAATTACTATAAATGTAGAGTAAACTATGTTTTTTAAAAAATAACAAATTTTTTTGTTTTTTTACATAAAAAAAAAAAAAAATTCAATCATCATTTTTTTTGTCTGCTAGTTTTTACAAAGCCTAATCCCTAATGTCATCAATTGACATTATTGTGCCAGTTTTAGATAAAAAGTTATTACAATTCAAAGTCTCATCAGTCTATGGGCTACTCTTTTTAAGAAATGTAGTTTTTCCATGGCACATTCTTAACGTAGCATTTTACAAATTAATCAATTAAAAAAAAAGTATTTAAAAAAACTAAGAGCCCCGTGTTTTTCTCGTTATTTGAACATATTACTTCACAAAAAAAGGTTGATCAACAGTGGGCTACAAAAAAAAAATTAATTTTTTTTACTCCCCTAAAATAAAAAGTTTCATGGATTTCCTCATATACAAATGTTGAAACAATAGAAAACATATTAAAACAAATCATCAGAAAATATTATAGTAAAGTTTAAACAATGGAAGTATAATTCTTAATGAATGCTAACAATGCTTAAAATTTGATAAAAACATTATCTTACCGCTAATAGCGCAGGCCCAAGAAACAATGGCTAGTAACCGAAACATCTTTCGCAACTGTCGTGCAAATTTGAATTGTTTCTTGTCAGAGTGCAAATTTATATACGCTAGAGTTTATCTTACAATTTTATTATCAGATAACTCTTTATTAGATTGTCTTGTTGATAAACTTATAGACGTGTATTGCCAATTCATTAAGTAAATGATTAAAAAAACCTCGATATAATTTCGCTGGCTTTCACTACAAAATTCTAATAATAAAAAAAAATAATTTCTCAAATCCACCATTCTTCAAATAAAGAAAATTTATTTTTACTCAATACAAAGCTTCTATCTACAAATAAAAGAACATCATCATAAAATCCACTCATATCCCAGCATTCTTCTTGATCCATTCGCGGAAGAACGCGACCTCGGTGAATACAAAGGGGAATTCAGGCTCGTGGCAGCGATATCCCCAGGAGAAGACGCCAGCTAGGCGGCCATCGACGACGAGGGGCGCACCCGAGTCGTCCGCTGCGATGATCTCCGAGCAGGCGGCGCCGGTGCCGTTGTTCCTCGCGCACAGGATGCCCGGTTGGAGGCTGCCGAAGCGCGAGTGGTACGTCTCTACGCAGTTGGCGAGCGAGGTCAGGCCGACGGTGACAGCTGTGAGGAGAGAAATGTAGTATTGTTACTAATGTAGTTATGTTAGGGAGAGAGGGCTAGGGAATTGGTGGAGGTATGTTCTGTAATGTAAGTGATGAGACGTAATGAGATTTATGTTACAATGATGTTGCTGATGGGAGGCAAGTTGTAACGATAATATGGTACTGGATATTTTTCAGTGTTCTTTCGGCGTATTTTTGTATTGATGAGCTTAGGCCCATTCATTTCCTCTCTTAAAAAAACGATGATCAGATGTAAAGGATTTAAAGATTGAATTAATTTGGCCTGCATATAATAGGCCCCAAAATCTGCTATGTTTAAATTTTTTTCTTTAGTTTCGAACTTGAGTATTTAAAAATAAATAAAATAAAATATAGAGTGTCTCATAGGATTTGTCTATTAATTATCTTATTATTTACGTAACAAAATTAAAATTATACAAAATAAAATATTTTTTATATCACTTCGTTCAATAAGAATAATAAAAATACTTTTATATTATTATCATTTTCCAACAAAATCCTTTACAACGGGTCTGCCTGTTGTATTATATCGGCAGTCAATCTTTTTAACAAAACAAATGTGCATTCAAGTATTTCAATTTCATATTTTTACAATTTATGGTGTACGATTCTCTGTTGATTATAATACATGGAACGTATATCGGAATAAAGGATCACAATCGAACCGCGAGTGAACATTTCATTTCCTCATAGAAAATCAATCGGTGATATAGCAATGGTTTTCTAAATTAAAAAATTCCAGCCTTTTGATGGAACCTCATTCCTATCTCTCTTTCTCTCCTTTCTTCCCGTTCACGATTCATTGCGTAACAATGCTTTTCGCGCCCCATCGAAAAATACGTAGCAACCAAGGTCGCAGCACGCGTCGATGATGTATCGCAAGAAGCTGCCGAATGAATTATACACGTGCTGTTCATCGAAATTCTTTAACGCTCGGTCGAGCTGAAGAAATACTTTTCGCGCGTCCGTGGAGAAAAACTATATAATGAGTGAGTTTCGTGCGAAAAGCTGCTTGTTTAATTTTGGCCGTTTTGATTGAAAATACAATTAGGCCATCATATGTTCGCCGAGCGAATTTGTAGACCGTCGTCAACCGCTAGAAAATTTAATCCCCCGACACGATTATCCCCGAACTTCATAATCGGCTTTACGCCGATTCGATTATCTTCCTTATGGAAATAAGGCTTAGCCTTTTGATATGCGACACTTTCAGTATGTGGCCCCCCAACTGAGTGTTAGTGACTAGAATACCTAAGTCTAATAGACTCTCAAACAGGTCAGAACTTTGTGACGCGATGATATTCCAACCCCTGTTCGCTTTGTGTCACTTTACGTTAAAATATTTATACTAATAATTTAAGCTCGCTTGATAAAATCTTCTCATTCTCTACATAGGAGCAATTTAGTCTCAATCTATAGAATTATGGATTTGCGTGGCTCCCATATACCTATTATCTATCTCTACTCACATAATAATACATCTCAATTTATTCTTCTTATCATCATAAGTTGCATTTTTCTTTACCTTTCAACTTCGGCTCCCCCTCTTCCCTGCTCCAACCACTCAACACTCCATGGGACCCCTCCGTCAGTGACACCATCGCATCCACCAACTCTACAGGCCTCCTGGTCTCGTCCAGCTCAAACGGTGGCTCCACTTTGACCAGTGCCACGTCGTTAAACCTCGCCAGCTGCGAAGCGTAGTGGTCATGGTTCACTAGCTGCGCCACGTGGTGCACGGAGCCTCCCACGTGGAGATCGGCGCTCCCAGCGCGCACCGTGAACGCGTCACGTGGTGCGCGCAGGCAGTGCACCGTCGTCAGGACCCAATCGGACGAGATTATGGCGCCCACGCATTGGTAGGAGTTGTATGCGTGGATGCTGACTTGGTAGGGCAGCGAGGTGATGGACGGGACTTCCGTGCCGCCCGAGATACGTGGTTTGGCGCTGGCTTGTGCTATAGAAAATGTATTTTTTGAGGGTTTGGAAATGAATGTAAAATCACTTTTTGATCCGAAATAATATTGTCGCTGTTATTATTATATTTTGAATAAAATCGATAATAAAGCCATTTTTAATATTGAATTATGCGAGAACGTTCGTTTGGATTATTCGGAAATATAATCGAGCGAATAAATGAAATAACGAAGTGAATGTAAATATTACATTCATGACGCGCGTTGGTTCGCTTATTGACTTACCAAGCGCAATGCAGATGTAAGCAATAAGTGTGATAAACCGCAACATGTTGTTCGTGGTGGTCGTTCGGCCAGAGGCGGACTGAATTTACGCTGGTTGCGGGTCGATATTTTGTTGAGAATTTTTTTATCGCCTGCTGTTCTCTATATCTATGGTCGTGCGAGGTTTCTCGATTACACGTGAATGAATCAACAAAGCATGTGGTCGATTAAACAAGTGTGTAATATACATAATCATTTGCATGATTTCGGGCTTGTTTACACAAAACAATAGGTTGAAGAAATTATTCGACGCCGATGAATACGTTCAAGTACGTGCTTCTGCGAAAAGATTTGTGTAATGTTTGCTTGGCAATTAAAATCTCATTCATTCGATGTGTCAATATCAATTCATGCTTTATAGATTACAGTATTTCAATATACATTTGAACAATCCGCAATACTTAGAACAAGTAATCTGCATGATAAGCCTTCGATTGACTAAATAAATTGACTCGCACCAAACGACTTTCTGTTCTAATAATACATTTTTAATGTTTATCTTCATAAAATTAGCGAGAAAAATTTTATTCATCACATTCATTATCTATCTCAAAACCCAAATCCAGATAAACATTCTCCTGGCATGTCATCCGCTCCAGGAAAAAGGCAATTCGCATGAACGCGAAAGATCGAAGTCGCGCGATAGCCGAACGATTTTTCTCCCCCTCTTGACACTCGGGCGTATTGCATCGTACGACACCTTTGCCCTGAGGCCATACATACACCCTTCTTATTGATGCCCATAGTCCGGCGTTTTCTCGGTCTTCTGCACCCTCGCTTCGGGATAAATAAAGTAGGTCACACATATTCTATCCTTTTATCGAAAAATAACTTTATTCACGAAAATATACAAAGCTACACCATCGCGTACAATCTGATCCAGTCGCGTACCCTTGCCACACTGACATGTACATCAGGTTCGTTCTCCCATCTACCGCAGCCATGTCTCGACGTCGATATAGCCACCAGCTTATTATCCTCGGTTACCACGGGATTACCCGCGTCACCGCTGCATCCACTGACTCCTTCCGCCTGCGTGCATATCAGTCCCGGGTAGAGGCTGCCAAAACGATCGCCGTAAGTTTTGACGCAGTCCTCGAGGAGCATCGAGTGTGTCACGGCTGACCGCAGGTGCCAGGTTTCCAGGAAACCGTCCGTACGACCGTACCCGGTGACCCGGAGATTTTGGTTAGGTGGTAGCTGATAGGTAGAGGGGACTAAGGCAATGGGTTGACGGGTGGAGTCGAAGGGTATGGGAGGATCGACGTAGAGGAGGACTGGTTCGCGGCCTACGACCGCTTTACTGTGGAAGAATGATTTAGTTAGTTTCATTATTGGATATATTATTGATAATTAACAACTTTAATTAGTTCACGGTTTCAGTTTCATAGTTTTATGATTCAGCGGATACTTTATAATATATATCATAGGTACAGGAAACCGTTGCCCTACAAACTCATAGCATTCTGGGTAATGACGAACGAGCCAATTTTCAAATGCATTCAATTTGTTTAATTGAAGCGAAATAACATATCTACACACCGGTAATCAATGAAACTCGCTCTCTCTCTCTGCGCGCCGGGATATGTGTACGATATTCCCCTCCCGTGTTCCAGGTCAGCGTTTACGTCAGCGCGGAATCTCTTCTATATCTCTAATCACCGGAAATTCGCCGAATATAATAAGGTAAAAGAGTACAATCATAAACTGTAATCGGTTATCGCGCCGGGAGGTCCGAATAGCCTAATATATACACGTTATCACATGATTATATAAAAGAAAGCGGTACTTACCCGCCGAAAGTGTCGATGTGGTACCGGACTGAGGTCACGCGGTGTACGGAGCCGTTCCGCGAGTCGCTAGAGCCCGCGTGTACGCTGAAGTTCTCGATGAAGGCGTCTACGCATCCGCTGAGGCTAAGTACCCAGCGATCGCTGATGATACTACCGCCACAGCTGGGGTGCCGACGCTCCCATATGCTCACCTGGTACGGTGCACTTGTTATGTCCACCTCGGTGCCCCCGTACAGGCCTGAATTACAGTTATAATTAATGGTATTGAAAAATATATTGAAAGAATTACAAGAATATATTACCATGCGATAGGCCACAGAGAGCTGCGGCAAGCCATAACGAACGGAGCAGCATCGTGTATCGCTGATATAACAACTGATTTGCACTTCTGCGCTGTACTAACGATTATTAATATCGTTAAATCGAACGAGGAGGCCACCGCTGCGAAGTTTTGTGTACACTGCTTATCGCTTGCTCCGCGGTGTGTATGAGCGTCATTATCGCGCGCTATCGACGATCTCGTAATAATAATTCGGCTCTTTTGTATGGCGGACACCTATTAATGCGAAGTTGTTTGCGGTTGATAGGATTTGAAAAGAGACTATTTGCACGTGAGAATCCGAAATAAAATTCGATACGAAATGTATCCGAAATTCACAGCCTATCCGGTAGGATTTTTCAACAGGGTTACCGTAGGCTAGCCTTTCCGAGCTGTCCACTACCGCGCAATTATCGCGTCGGGGCAAGCGATTAATCCGCGCTCCGCAATCCCGGACCCATTCATCGTCCTCACGAATTCCGGCACGCGGTGTCGTCGATTGCCGTTTAATCGCAGAGGTGGATACGTAGGTAGGTCAAAAGTAATTGGGTACGTTGTTAAGGGGACGCTGCGGTGGTCCTTTGTAGATACAATTGACGTTCTATGAGTGATAAAAGTCGTTAGCCGTTTGTCTTCTTGCTTTTCCTAGTTATGGTCTCTAAAATTTTGTTTAGTGCCTAGTCGGATAGTGGTAAGCAATAGTAGTAGTAATAATATTGACTATTCTGTAATTAGTGCTCTTAACTTTGCACTGAAAAGCATCGCAGTGAATTTCTTCTCAAATCTGAACAACAGAGAAAATTTTTATTACATTTCCTCTTTATTATTGCACTATATTATTAAAACGATCATCGTTTAACGATGATTCCACATAAACCTCTTAAAAATTCCCTTTCCTGTCTTACCATGAACGCCGAAAGGCTTACCATTCAGCCGATGCAGCAGCAGCAGCAGCGAGGGAAAATCTTGTGCAGCCAATAATTTCTCCCCGCGCGCGTGTAGGATCAACGCGGAGTGGGCGTGCTTGCCGTATCGCACGCGCATAAATCACGCGCAAATGATAAAATATTGGCGCCCGCGCCTGCGTCGTTTAAATTGCCGACGCTCTCGAGAGGTCAAATGGGAGGAGCAGTGGAGAGAGAGAGAGAGAGAGAGTAGTTGCGCTCCGCTTTGGGAGAAGAATGAGGATTTTTCGGTGGGTTTGGTAGTTCTCGGGAACGCGAGTTGCACTTTGTGGGTAAGTAAACTTATGTTTGAACTTCTGCGTATATTTCTGGAAGATCGAATCCTTCGTTTATCTTCTACCATGTTTACAAAGAAGTAGAGTTTTTGTTTCCCAAATAGTGCGATTAAACAAAAAGTGATAAAAAGAAAAAACAACTTTCTTCAGCCACCTTGCCCTAACCCTGCTGGCGTGTAAAATTAACGGAACCAATAGCCATTCAAATGAACGAGTACACGTCCTTGAAACTACTCATCGATCTTTTACTCCTACGCCCGAGCGAATAACGGCGGATTTACGGTCCGTCAATCCCTTCCTAACCCGTTCGACGGCCGAATTTATACGCGGCTTTCCCATAAACGCATAGGTATTCCGAGTCGGGCGCGTATAGAGACATCGCTACTAATGGGCGGAGGTAGCGCGGGGTACCGAGTTTACGGTCGTGTGGGTGAGTGGTTTAACGGGCGGGGATTTCGTTCCGCGGTGTTTTTGGTGGGCAGGGAGTTGTGGTGGTGGCTTTTATTTGGCGGAGATTGTAGGGATTTTGGGGGCAGAGTTTATATAAGGGGGGTGATCGGGTGATTTTAAGAGAGTTTTAATTTTTATTATGTGTAATATTCTTATAATAAGGTGTAGAGTATATTTTTATCGATTAAAATAAAACTAACTTTCAACGTGTTCCCACCCATTTGCTTCAAAGACATAATCACAGTAGAAATCACCCCACCCGTCTCTTCTTTTTTCACAAAAAAAGAAACGGCTCTCGACGCACATCGATTCCAATTATACACAGCGGCTGTACCGTGCGTCCTCGACAGCACACATACATACGTCGGGACACATTATTTTCGCTCTTTCGCGCGAGTGGCCCTCGTGAAATTAAACGCTTGCAGCGCGGTGTGGACGACAACTTGATGAGATGACGGGCTCGCGTCGAGAATAGTGGAATGGATTTTTACTTTTTAATTGACAAAGGACTGTCGATTTTACGAAAATAATAGGAGATAATCGTAGAAGATAACGTGATTTTTTTTCCTAATGGTGACGTTATTTTTGCGAAAAAAAAGTGGGGAGTGGTAGTGTTATGATAGATACTGCTGCCTCTCTGATATATTATTACGACGATAATGTCACCGCAGAGAGGCGAGCACTCTGGCGAAATTTTACGGTTTTTCACTTTGAAAAATTAGAAATTCAAAAAGAAAAAATCATACGCCGCCGGAGGCCGAGATAACCCTGTCAGCATAAACGATGATTTAAAACTTCCATCCGCCACTTTTCCGCTAAATGAACTGCCCTCTTCGTTCAAACATATCCAACCATAACTTTTTTACGTACGCTTATACCTTTTTTTTTTGCCACAGAATTTTGCAGTCGGCTGGTGATATTAATTCCCGAGTTCGATGATGAAAAGTTCGTCGGAGGAAAGCCAATCTTCATGCAAATCGTATTGAAAAATTTCCCGGGAGTTTCGCATTAAAACTTTGTTACGGCAGGCCGCAAGTCGCTTAGCTTTTCAAGAAATATATGCGCGGTAGAAAAGTTCAGTACAAGGTAGTAGCCGTGCGCTTCGTCGGAAGTTCGCGGTATTTAAGGCTCTCCTCAAACTGTTTGATGGATAACGATGACCGGCGATTGCATATTGTTGCATGATCTATGAGATTTCATACGTGTTTGTTGCTTGTTTAGCTACCAACTTGTGGAATTTTTTCTTCTTCCAGGATTACTCATTGCCCAATTAATTATATTTTTTTAATACCTAGATCAACCGCAAATTAAATCTCCGCCAACCATGACAAGTATCCTCTGCATTAACTGCTTGACCCCTCGCTATACCGGTCCGGTAATCGCATAAACAGCACGAAGGAACATCTCCATTGCGCTTGGCCGCGCACATACACTCGACGCGCTCGGTTGAGCAGCAGCGCGTGTTCCGGCCAATTTAACAGCCGGCTGCTGCGGTGCTCGCCTCGGTCAGAGGATGACGCTCTTTTGTCACGCCACTGCCGAGATATGCCGTACGCTTTAATCTACGGAAGGATGAGGTAGGGGGCGATGCTGGCGATAGGCCGAGGCGGTAAGTTGGGTTCTAATTTGGCCAGAAGATGTGGGATGCGGTGAGGTGAAGAAGATTTTATGAATGTTGAATTTTGATATTGGATATTCTAGGTTGATGTATTTGGATACATTGCTGTTGGTAGAATAAACTTATTGATTTCATGTAACATATCCGTTTTAGGGTTGCTAATACTTGAGATGAATGGTCTACTTGATTCTTCAACGATGAGGTTAAAATAAAAAGTACTTTTGGACTCTTGGCTTCCGTTTCAATCGAATTTGATATAACTCGCCGTAATAATGATAACGATACTATTCATTGAACTCAAATACTCTGCCAAAGAGAATCGAGCTATAACTTTCTCTGCTCTGAACAAACTGACCCGCTCAAAGAGCATCAGCCACAACAACACCAATAAACAGGCGCGCAAGCGGAATCGATCCTTCCGACTGATCATCGGCCGATTAATCGAACCGTAAGTCATACACAGAACGAGAGCCGAGCGCCGTCGCGCGGGAATTTCAACGATATATACGCGCCCAGCGTGTATTGATTCGAGGCTCGGTTTCGCCTGCGGGTTAATTTGTCGTCTATTGACGCCGGGGTATATGAGGGGAAGTCGTGGGAGCAGTGTGTATCTGAAAGTTGTGTGTGGTAGTTTGTATCGACCTGCGGTAGCGGGTTATTGGCTCCATTGTTATAATATTATGTTCGATTGAATATTTAGATTATAAAGGTAACGTAGGCATCTTCAATTGAGTTCAATCCTTAATAAGGAAATTCCCTGCCTAAAGATCTCGCTACCGCTGAAACCCAATCTCTCTATCACTCTTTCTCGCGTCATGTCAACCCTGCGGTCTTCTTCTTCTTCTTCTTCATCTCACGGTCGTTATACTCATGCAAACACACGACGAGCCGCGTCGTTTTTTCAAGTCTCGGCCCCCCAGGGGGACGATCTCGTTTCTCCGCTCTTTGTGCATGCTGCCCTCGTTAATTGATCCTGTGCCCTGACGGAGGTAACGACGACCGTAAGGGAGGTATAATTGCGTTTCCGTGTAATGAATAACTGGCTTTGTAAGGAATTTTTAATTTTTGCAAAAAATTAAACGCATTTTTCATACATTAAATTACAATGTGTACGATGCAATACTTGCGTCACGTGCAGCGCAAACAAAACTAGTGCATGACGTCTTTTTTTGCGCTATTTGACTCGATGCGCTTAATTTATCCACTCCAGCCGATGATGTTTACCCCTATAGTGATCAGCCCGAATAAAAACGTATCGTTGTACACAATATGGACTTTAAAATCTGACCTCTCTCGAAAATGGAAAATAAGTTAACAGTCGCGTAATGCGAAAAACAATACTACACTGTTCCGCCACTAAACCAACGCACATATACATACAGGGCGAGCTGAAACAACAGCTGCGTTACTCGGCGAATTTACCTCCCGGAGATGACCTCGCGGCGATGCGCACAAATGTGTTTGCCTTTCGTTCTTTCAGCCCACCAATTTTCGGTTACATAATACGCTGGTTGTATAATAATCGCACGCGCACGTGCGGTTATACTCGCCGCGAATTAAAAGCCGCCCCGTGTAATAATTGGCTTTGTCGCGGTGTCGGTTAAGGGCATCGTAAAATGACTAATTATATACGTCGTCGTATATAAGGGTTTAATTAATTAATAAACTTCGCGGCTGAGCTGACGTGGGGGAGACGAGAGCGTGTATATATATACATACATACATACATAACAAAGCCTAAAAATAGCCGCACGGCTGAAAATACGCGACTACTTTATGATACTCTCCGCTGTATAATTACCCTACTAAAACACACACACACAGTTTTCTCTCCCCCTAATTAATCAACTCATTCTCTCGTGCGCCTCTCTGTCGCTTCATCTCCTCCTCCCCTCTAGCTCTCTTTATTCATACGAAAATTTTCCGAGGCGTTACACTGCACAAAGCCAGTCTCTCTCTCTCTCTCTCTCTCTCTCTCTCTCTCTCTCTCTCTCTCTCGCGTGACCCCGTTTGACCCGCTCGCCGACGCCCAAGAAAGAGAGAGAGAGGAGGAGTAGTAGTCCTGTCCCTGTTGCGCCATCGCCGCCGTCTGACCTAAGCCCAAGCACTACTACTGCGCGGAATTTTGGGGGATGGGGGAAGGAAATATGATAGGACGATGATTTGTGGTTTTTGCCAGATGATTTGTTGTACAAATATTGGAGGGTTCCTTCTGGCGATGGATTTATAGATAAGAATATACTTTTGTATATTTCTGGGTAAGTGAACTTTCGGTAAGCTGTTGGTGTCCGGTTAACATATATATACGTGAATATTGACGTTAGTGGTCTTGTAGTACCGGTAGAAGTCGAGATTCGATCCTCTGCTGCCGTTCAATGCCATTATTTTATTGCGATATCCTTGTTTTATTGCGAACATTTTTGCATATTTTGCATGCTCGCATTCAAAGTAACGAGAAATTTGCTCCACCATGCGTACACCCATATCCCGACGACACACATACCTTAATAACAAAAATATTACATATTTCATTTCATTCATATTACACGTGACGCGCAACGTAATCGTAAATTGAAATCACTCGCCTCTCTCGCGAAATAAGTGCCCACACCGAAGGCTACATAAATTACTGCAATTAAATTGAACAGCTACACCGCCTGAACAATATAAACTCGACCCCCGCAGCCTCGTTCTTTATTTACATACCCACCGAGTTACAGTATCGTACCGCGGAAGAACCACTTATTAACAATGCGAGAACTCAATCGACCCGCTCGATCGCCATAATATCTTCTTTTGCCCTCCTATAGACTTTTACGATTATCGCTCGAGGAACGGTTCGGGAATATTTAGGCTGTATGGGTGATTCACTCCTACGCGCGCATACACGTATACTCGAGAAAATTAATAATTCAGACTATCGTAGAAGAAGTGCGGCTATATCATAACTTCAATTACGCGATGATTCATTCATACGCGATTAACGAATTTAATGAATCTAAATATTTCAATTTCAAGCGCACAGCGGAATGCTTGCGCTTTGCAAGTCGGACGCGCATATAGGGAGAGAGAGCGAGTTAGCTTTCTGGGTTAGTGGCGCTTGGAGAATAGTTTTTGTTATAGCTATACGCGTGCGCGTGCATACACGATGTAACGAATAAAGCCGGTTGTTGGCCGGAACACACTTATCTCGGCAAAATGGCGATGGAATTATGTATAGTCTGCGAATTACAAGTTTATCAAAAATGTATGTACATATGTGCGCCCCAAAAATAACGATTAACTTTTACGAGCGGTGGCAATCGATATAACTGTATAACCTCGATCCATCATCTCGCGATATCCATCTCGTGGCTTAAACGCAATTACACGAATGTGTGTGTGTGTATGTATGTATACTTTGTCGAGGGACGGTTCAAGTATTGATGCGCGGCTGGTTCACGAGTTCGTCGTTAATTCGAATCAATTATTTGCGCGAGCGCGCGCTTCTTTTTTACATTATGCATGGGTCGAAACGCGCGATCTATTTCCGTCGCGCGCGGAATCTAATTACGCGAAGGGAAGACTGGGTAATCGATATTTTTGCGGTTGGAATAATCGTTGCCAGGTGAGTTTTTTTAGAGTACGACGGTCGTGTATCGAATTAAAAATCAAAATTCCCTTTACCATCCACCAATTACCCTGCGAATCCGAAATTCCATCCCACAGTCGTCCTACTAACCCATTTACGTATTTATAGAATCCAAAATTGAGTTCTTGCTACTCCCCTCGAAGACATATATATATACACGGCAGTTAACATCCTCGAGGAGTCGAGACGGCGACCGATCGTATAACAGATGCGCAGTCCCAGGAGACCGGAAGAGGGGAAAAACTCGTATTCGGATACGTCAACTGGGCGACAGACGGAATTTCCGAGGTATATGTGCGTGCGACGAGGCTTTTTTGGTGTCCCCGTAGGGGGAGATTGTTATGGTTATGACGATGGCGGGGGGATATGCGTCGAATAAAATGAAATTTAACGGTCAAGCGCTACTTTTGTGGACTACATTGTTGATATTGACGGAACTTTTATACCAAAAGTATACTATATGCTGGTTACAGGGAAAAATTAATTCTAGGGAGAAAAGAAATACTTGATCGCTTTGATTTTTTATTTTATTCTGGTTGCAAATACCACAATCAAAAGTATTTAACTGGGAGCAGTTCTAATTCGTTACCGAAATACCAACAGAATCCACTAATTGGTAGTTTCGATTCACCACTAATTAACCGACATTGCCATCAATCAGCACCGCGATCAAATCGAAGAAAGGTTCAAAGAAATCGCCCACTTTTCAATATACCAACGTGTCCTCTCTCACCCGCGAAATCTCCCACCCCCTATTTTTCCGTCTCACCGCGCCGTCCCGGAAAAACGAAAACCCACGGTAGCGTGGCTTTGCATACAAAGTGGGCACGATGCGAGAGAAGCGGCGCTGCGTTACCTTTTATTCACGGCGCGAGCTCGCGAAATTGCTGCATCGCCGAAAGCATCGCCTCTCTCTCTCTCTCTCTCTCTAGCCTTTGTCTACTTTTTTCCCGTTCTTTCTGTTGGTTAAATGGTTGACTATTTGTTAAAGTTGTCAAGAGATAGTATGAGAGAGAGGGAGAGAGAGGTTTTGAACAAAAGTTGGAAGTGTGTAGCGGTTTTTTGAAAGATTTATGACTATTTGATTTTATGGGTCGATAGGATAACGATAGATAAAAGATGTATGTTTTGTAATTAAAAAGGAAAACATATATTAACCGGGATACCGGAACATCATGCGCCTCTGAAAGTCCTTGTTTTATTAAAGAGGGAGTTTAGGATAGGAGGGTTTAGGCGCTCATCGGCTCAGCAAGAGAACGTTTAAGCTTTCAAAGTGCTGCAGGGTTGAAGGGCTGCTCTCAGCAGGGATGCTTGGCTTCGAGATTCGACTTTCAAAGGCCCCGTTTGCGAATTCTCTTGCTTCCTCTGGACATAATCTTATGCGATCTCGTTATATTCTCAGAAGTTTATAATTTAGATACTATATACAGGCACACAAAGTTTATACTCTTCATTATTGTTATAGGACGCCATTTACTAAAACGTTTCAAGTGGCTTTACTCTTTAACCGTGAATTATGAAGCTGTATCACGGCTTTTTTTTCGCGCGCATATGATGCTCCGTTAAAATTTTCCATTAACGCTTTTCACTTTAAAGCTAATCTCGCGTAGATGAGAGAGAGAGATTTTAAAATATTTCACGTATATAAGCTGTATCTTTGATAAATATAAAATATGAAATTTTTGCAGTTACAGCAGCAAGCCGTAATAAAGCTCACGTAACATTAACATAAATCAAGTGCGCTTTATTTTATGCGAAACGGCTGAAAACCTCGGCGTTACGTAACCGGAGGAAACCACAGACACAGCGATATCATTATTAATTCAGAAAGCTAAAGCACACTTGACGCGTGTACTACATATTTGGCGTTCCCTGTCTATCTCTCTTTCTCTGTCTCTCTTCGTTCTTCGCTGTTATAATTTCTGTAGCGCTATTGCAACGTGATTAGCGCTCGTAATAAATACCTTATAAGGACGTTAATCAAGAGAGTTCCATTTTTAGAAAACTGCAGTGTCCTTTAGGAATGAGTGTAATTCCGTGAACTGCGCTCTGCTATACCGAGAAAACTCAATTACCGTATCGACACACACAGAGACGAACACACACGCGCGCGTGTTAGTATCGACTTCCTTCCTCGGATCGATAGCTGGGACTCTTTTAATATTTATAGTATCGTAACGCGCGTGGGGCTCTTTAAGTTTCGCGTCGTATGTGTCACGCATGAAAGTTATATGTACATATATCGATCATTCAGCGATGCGCCTGACTCCAATTTCTTCTGCCTCCAAGTCTCTCAAATAAGTACGACATTTCTCGATGAGAGTTCGGTATGGGATCGAGACGGTGCCATACACTTCTAAAAGTTACCGTCTGCAATCGAATAAAGTCGTGTTTTATTCGTCCAAGTTTAAGAGCAAGTTTCAACTTTTCCGACTGATTGATGTTTATTCGAGAATTTCTCGAATCTTCTTGCAAGAACTTCTATAATTCATTTTTAACTTTCTCCATTCGGAAAATTATTCAAAATTGATTCAACGTAAATTCAGCGTCCTGACAACAAAAATTCGCGATGATTCTATAACGAAATCAATTTTCGCGTCACTCGTCAGCTCACATCGCAGCAATGGTAATCCGATCTAGCATCTCTCTTCTCCCCAAAAACAGAGCATTATGCTCGGATATCAACTTACACGAGATACCCTGACTACCGAGAAATGACTCATCCTTCGCAAGCTGTTTCTCTCGGATCGATGCGCAGAAGCGAGCAAAGCGCTACACCCGAAAACAGGATTAAAATTAAGGCTGTGTGATGTCGTCCGCACGCGCGCGCGAAGTATAATCCAGCGCTGTGCGCGGAATTGGAAAGGCAAACGAGATTGAGGGCGTGGCAGTGTGTATGTGGGCAGTGAAATTTCGAGGAAGGGAATTGGTTCTGACGGAGTTATAGTGTGTGGATAATATCCAGGGAGTTTGTAGGTGAGGTGGACGAGGATGTGTCGTTGTCGAGGGATAATTTGAGGAAAATGTGGGACAGCGGGTTGAAGAAAATGCATCAAATTGAAAATTGTATCAAAATGAAGTTTGTAATCGAAACAATATATTATTTAGTTTTTTTTTAAATATAATCTCATATGTTTCTTTATAGTGGGAAAGTATAACTTGAATATTTTTGTCCTATATAAAAAAAGTAATATTATAATCTTATTTCGTACAATGGTGCCAATTTTTACTTAAAGTAAAATTAACCATTCAGTAACAGTAATTACATAACCCTCGTCAGTCGACTTCGCAGTAACGTCTCAGCAATATTCCTACCCCCTTTTCACGTATCCGCCATAAATTTCCGTATCATTGTTACGAATCATAAAAAGTAATAACAGCTTGCAGAACGGTACATCTTTGGCACGTATGAAAGTACGACGATGTTAAGGTCGATGTTTATATACGAAAGTTTCCTTCTCAGTATAGTTGCGGTGATAAATGAACGGGGCATTATGAAAAGAGAGCAATTTTCTGCATCTCTTTGTCACTCACGACTAACTGTTCCATAAATCTCATAGAGGAGGGGTGGTGGCAATAAGTATCTTTGTGTATAACAGCCGAAGGAAACAGGAACGGATGTGAACGAATAAATACACACGCGAAACGAATAGGGGGTGAAAAAAGTTTGTAGATCTAGCGATTAGCACACATATTTCGTAAGCTGTAAAAAGTGCGAGCATTCGTTACACACGTTATCTTGACGCGTTTCGATTCGCGAGTATCCGAAGAAAGCTTGGCGTGTTTTATTTCGGCCCTTTATCACGGAAGGGGAGGGATGAAAAATTCGTACCCGCACTTTTATTGTAAATTAACTGCGAAGCTTTTACTTTGCGAGCACAAACTGGTTTAACGTTGAGCAGCTCGTTATTCTTTCAGATTTTAAAAGCGAAGAGTCTGCGTCACGTTGATAGCGTGTATATTGTGTACAACATCATGCCCTTTACCTCGATGAACATGAATTTGATGAGACTCTTTATCCTGTACATAAGCGTTTTACAAGAAGCTATGATAATAGGTCCTTTATCATGGTAATGCAACGAGTTTTAGCGAAAATTCAAGTCTTCTAAAATCGTACCTAACTTTTACTAGGTAATTAACCTTCTGCACTAATGATTCAATACATAACATCATTTATTCAACCGAATAACCATCGTCAGATTTCAAACCACATTACACCGGCCGAATCTACTCTAGAACCCTTACCCAGTTCGCACAACCGTAAAACACTCCAGGCATACTACTATACTACTACAGCTACTACACATATACACCTGTTCAGCGGCGTTTAGAATTCGACTCGCGCGACCGCACCAGCGCTGATACATCAAACCGCCCTCTTCGTGTATAATACTCGCGCGCGTGCAAATGATGAGTAATAGCTCTTGCGCAACGCGAGATTCCGCGTGCATGATAAGGGCAGTAATGGGGAGGCGCGAGCGCACAACAAATACAGCGGGGAATATTAATGAGGGCTTATATTCGCGCTCTAATCGTTGCTCCCCGAGTTTCCGCATGTGTTGATTCTGGATAGTGTGATAGAAGGTAATACAGGATTTTTTTTCTTTTGCTGTTTCAGGTGTACCCTGAGAATTTGCTGAGATAGCCATCTTCGAGGAGAACGGTGAGTGAGAGATTTTGAAACATGATTGTTTCGTCCTTATGTACTCCTTTGTCCTTATCTGTATACGCAGAAAGTAAAAGAAATGTCGCGGAAATGATACAAATTAACGAACATTTTGGTAAAACCCACCGGACGTCGAAGATTTCGAGCTCAGATTGTAAAATATACGTAGTGGTTCTTGAAGCCTTTTCAACCTTTAAATGTTACCAAATAAAAAACAAAGTTTAAAAAAAAAACGTTACAAATATACGATACTTCACCCGTACCTCGTTACTTCAACATATTCATAAACCAGTCTTGTAAAGCTTGCTCCGATAGGCGGGTAAAAATATATATAGTCTATCTATTTGCATATACTGCGATCGAGATAATACAGACCGAAGCGCTACTGCTTTCCGCGCATTCGCATACGTCCCTCGTGTACTACTGCGCTCGAGCCTCAAAAGTGGGATATCGGAAAAGATTAAACGAGATTACGCGTCGGCCGCGCGTATGTACACAATAGGCTTATATAAGCGATCGCGCGCGCGCGCATAAGTCGAGCGTTGAACTCGGTGAACTTTAATCAGCGCGCGAATAACGTGGGTGTATTGGAGAAGTTTACGGTTCACGAGGATCTGGAATTGTTCCATTTTTTTTTTTTTTTTTTTTTTTTTTTTTTTGAGAAAAATTATTATTTTAGTTGACACGTGGTATTGAAGGGAATAAGATCTTATCGGAAAGAAGAATTGTGTATAGTATCTTTATATAGATATGAAATTAACAATATCAATATTAAGTCAACGATAATGCGCTCGATATAAATAAACTAATTTTAACGTGACCTTGACCTACTTTTTACGGTAGCGCCCTCGAGTCTATGTAAACAGATCATTTTCAATCTAGCATAATTAAATTTACCCAAGCTTTTATAAGGTGTTTTTTTGCGCTTCATAAGAGAGCGTTTTCGAATCGTTATTTAATAACGTCAACAATTATTTAGCTTTACGAGTCAACATCGTAGCTGACAGTAATAACTGGAACGCGAGCTGTATAGATTTCTCATTGCTTTGATTAATTTAGTTCAGGCATTCACTCAAAACAATCAATCACCGATATAAAATATATTTCGTTCGTCGGCGAAAACAATTCATTAGCTGACACATATCGAAATCGTTGCGTCTACACATATCACAATTTAAATGTCGAACGTCGTATACGTATTCGAAAATTAAAGCCGCTTGAACGCAACACAGACACACACATACGATCGTGCGATGACAAAAATTACGCTTAAAAGACAAAAGAAATGTCGCGTCTAAGCGAGAATCGATATTTATGGAACTCCACCGACATGACGAATATTTCCAATTCAAAGCGAGGCGTGGCGACGTGCCTGAGAAAAGTGGAAAATAAGCCTCATGGTGGGTGAGGTTGGATTTGAAATACATTAGAATGAATCGATTATTTGCGTTTCTGCCTCTCTTATGTTTGAATAATAAGGACGGCTTTGCTAAACGTTGGGGGCTGAATGAAAATCTTTCGGTCCACAATTTAAGAAGACATTGATAAAATAATGCTTCGTATAACGCTTCGAAAGTAATTGAGTTTCAAACCAACAATAAAACAATACCATTCGGTTGTTCCAGCAAGAGAATCGAATTTCCAGAAGCAATTTTAGACATCTTTTACTACCACCAGCAGACCCGTTCCATCCAGACCCCAATTCACTTTCAATTACACGCGCGGAAACCTACCTGATCAGCCGTACACACTCCTCGCAATTCAATACCAATCTCTATTCTGCCATCTCCCCGTTCCACCTATATACGACCACGCGAAATTTGCAAAGAAAAATGCTAGGAAAGGGGGCCACAGATGCGGCCAATTTGCACGTTAGGATCTCTCTAAACACCTCTGTGGTAATTGGGTCCGCGAGGCGAGTTGCTGCTACTTGCTCTCCGCTCACGTATTCCGGAAGACGTCGAGGGCCCTCGTATGCGCTCGCTCTCCCCCTTGCGAAACGACGTCGTCGTGGTCTCTTGGACTTTCTTCTTCTCCCTCTCTCGAGAATTCGCATTTTTCTCCGGCCGAGTAGCTCTGCAGTCGTCGGATCGAGCACTTTTTATGTCTATTCTTGTAATTCTTGTACTCTGAAAAATTTATTTATCTTACGAGATAATATAGAATTCTCGCTCTGTATTTTCTTCTTCTTTTTTTTTTCCTCGAAAGGTAGAGCGTAAATATAGCGTGCACGTAGTATTTCGAGGCGTTTTATAATTCAGCCAGCGTCGAGCGCGCGCGCGCGGCATTCGATCGACTCGATAAGTCGTAAATTGTTATTTTTAGGTATGTTGCCTATCGGCTATGGACATCGGAAACTATCTCGTGGCGTTTTATATTTTCCCAGGTCACGAGAGTATAAAAAGAAAATATTCATCTCGTGATCCGAATCAGTTTGTTATTTCGCTGAATATGAGGGACGGGGGGTGTCGGGGATACGCAGAAAATGATTTTTAATCTTATACATCGAGTTCTAACAACGTTAACAAGTTCTTTATTAGTCCGTTTGTCGATTGATTAGAAGATAAAGCGGGGAATTCCCGATGAAAGAAGAAAATTTTTCGAGAACACGGTTATAGCAGTGAGATTCGAATCAAGGAAGTTCTTACATTCGGAGGGAAATTGAGAGTTAAATAGAAATTATTCTCTCTCAGCAGCTAATAACTCTTCAGTTATTGACCCATAACCATTAGCCTACAAATTATCGAGCTGCAGATTTTCCCCTGCCATAAGTAACTCTGTCAAACTTTCGCATGTTTGTTTTCTTTTCTCCTCTCTTCTCGTTAACCTTGGCTTGACTAATCCACACCTGCGTCACTCGCTTCTCTCTGGTTATTATCTTGGTCGCTGGGACAACCGTGTCACAATCCTGCTTTTGTGGAGTCATTCCAGAATAACACCTTTGTTCGTCTACTCCCACCCAGACCTCGTCTTTCTCAAAAACAGTATAAACAAATTCACTCGTCTCTGAACCGTCGACTAAATTAAAATGACGTTCTTTGATCCGTATTTAGTCGCTTCGTCTGCAATCTCAGTTCTCTTCGCCGCTACTTACACGTTTCTTTCCACTTGATGCATCGCTGCTCGACGTCCGAGTTCTCTCTCATCCCATTCTGCACGCTATTACGACTTTCTTCGTTGCTGCTGCTGCTGCTGTTACGACTCTACCTTTTCTTTTAGCGTTCCAAAGATTTAATCTTCAGTTTTGCTGTGCACTTTTCTTCTTATATTCTTCTCTACCCGCAGCTGTGAAATGAGTTTTCTGTCTATTTATGTTGCTCGTGTTCCTTGACGTGTACGACTAAGCCACATTATTTGAAATTCTTTTCTACCTAAAAATGCTCACATTATCTCAGCAAAATATAAACTATTTCTTGCTAAGTATTAAAGAAATCCGTCCGCTTCTACTTTTTCCCTCCTCCTCCCGAAGAGCAAAAAAAATGAGATAATAACCCGTCAATAACGCACTATTTCCCTCGGAAAGCACCGATACAGCACGACATCCTTACACACAACGTGGGGGACCAAGTTACGCCCCCTCGAGATGACGCACAAGAGCAGCAGCAGCAGCCCGCGGCTGGAGGTGAATTGTGCTCTCCTGAGCTCGCATGCAGTCATTTAAGGCTCCGGATTCTCAAGTCCCGCTCGGAGAAAAAAAAATAGAATTTTTCTTGTGTGGAGAGGTGTACGGATGAATGTTTCAAATGGACTAATTTAGGCGTTTTTTATTATGTAGGTTAAGGGTTTTTTATCAGGCTGCTCGATGGTTGTAATGAAAAATATAAGGATTCGCGATTTTTTTTATCCTCTTCTCGAGGTTGAAGAACATACATTAGTTTAGAAACAAAGAGCCGGGCGCTATTTAGCATAATGGATTCACGAAAAAGCAATGAAGAATCGCTAACACTGGATTTACTGTACTTCGAGACAAAAAAAAAGGGAGAGGGGTGAATTATCCGGCCATTCTCGTAATGAGCTCGTAAACTTTTCAAGTTAATCGAGCACAAATTAACGAGTTTTTTCACGAATATCCGAGGAGCCTGCAGCAGCAGGCCATCACGAGTATTATAATTTTATAAGCGAACGTGTGTGGGTCTACATATAGTTAATGAACCTCCACAATACCCTTCGTATTTTTTAATTTATAAACTGTGTGTACAATGTGAGCGTATTAACGCCAGCGCGCGGTGGTATCGATCTCACGGGTCAGCGACTTAGTGGGGTATCGAAGTTAAACTTTGAAAAGAACAACACAGCGAAAGGCAGCTGCTAAGCTCTGCCTCGCTCGCGATATGAAATCGAAAAACTTCGGGGTTGGATTTTCGTATAGCTATCGGTAACTGGATACCCTGAATAATTTAGCACGACTCCCCGTCGCTCGGTACACACTACCACTATTACCACACTATCACGAGGAAACCTAAATCAGCCCCCCCTCCCCCTTCGAGCGATACCTCGCTGTCGACGTACACCAAAACGCAACAGGACGACGACGGTAGGTAGCGACGGACAAAAGCCTCGACTCGCTACTGCTATACTCCTCCTGCGGCGCGCAGGAGTAGCTAGTCCGCTCGCGCCATATCGACCCGAGCTATTTTCGTTCCCTCCTCGCTGCGGCACGCGCGCGCGGGCGAGAAACTGCGTCTGGCGCTCGCTCGCTCGCTCGCTACTATACGTTATTCCGCGAATGAATACGCGGCTGAAATTCATATATGTGTATGGGTGAGTGTCGAGTTGAAAAAGTAGTGGGTATGGGTGGAATGTAATGAAAGGTGGCAGTGTGTATGAGGATACAGTCTAGAAAGTAAAGAGGGTGTATTATGTTTTGTTAGTAAAAGGACATGGGACGTAGTGGTGTACGCATTTAAAGACTAAAATGTCCTGTGTGTGTGTGTGTCATTTCAAAAGACTATGCTACAGAAACGTTATAAAAGGCCATGTGTGTGTACGCGTGCGCGTGATCCTGTGCACAGGTGGAGAAATTTTACGGGCGGAGTAATCATATTAGTAGGTAATGGAGAGACATGGAATTCCTCTCACGGCAATAAATCACCCCCGCGGTGTACACGTGAAATTATAAAATCAATCCAATCTGCATAATAAATTACACGGCGGTATTATTGGGATATAGATCGGAAAGCGATAAGACGCGCGCGCGTTGCTGCACATAGAGCGGGAAATAGATCTGGTTATCAAAGCGAATGCAAACCAGTCGTTGTATCCTCGAAATACATACATTTGCGAGGTATTAAAGCGATACAAACGTGATTTCTTTTTCTTCTTTTTTATAGTAATTTTGTATAAAAGATTCGCAGGAGAGAAAAATCTGCAGCTGGAAACATTTCACGCTCGTAAAGCTCGAGCGGTGTGGGGGCGGAAGTTAAAAGTTATACGGGCCGGAGAACTTTTCTCTCTCCTCCGAGGGTGAAAATTAAAAGCGCGGCAGAGCACTCCAATCGCAAATTATTCCTCCTTTTTCCGACTCGTTATATGTGCGCTGGCCTCGAGAACTCGAATTAACTCGGAAAACGCGTATCGATAAAAGTGTTAATGCGAAGGAGCGCGAGACATCGAAGAACGAGCGTTTTACACGAAAACACTTCTGTGTAATTATCTATACCGATTATTGACCTTTCCGAGAATGGCTTTTCGGAACTAAGTATACGTTGAACTTGTTAAATATTAAACAGCTAATCATAACTTTCTGCTTTATAATAATGTTTTTGGCTTGCGTCGAACATCGGGTGTATGTAAAGAATTGGCAGCCAGCTGTGAATTGCTCTAGCCTCAATGTTGTGTGTGCTCCAGCATGTTGAATGAATAACCGGGAACTTAATCAAACGGCGCGTCAGCCAACGAAGCTTTAGTGATGAAAATAAAGGACATAATAACTTACTTGAACTGTATGCCAAACGATAAGAGGAGACATTTGGCATCTGGCTTGAGGCAAACACCTTTGATAATGTGTGATATAAACTCCCTCCTCGTTCTTTCGTCCTATATACTCTGGAAGATTAAGTCGTCTTCGTGAAAGGCTTAGTACACCCAGATATTGTAGGTCAGCTAAAAATGAAAAAAGATATCATGTAATATATTTTGTGTCCTCATATATCTATGGCCAAACTGACCATAAAAACCACGGGTATCCCCATCGATTGTAAGCTCTTAGTGGGGAATTTAGTTTTTTCTTCTTCGTTGGATTCCCCGGCTTAATTTCGCCCCGAGTGGAATACTTTCGCGGCTTTTCAAAACTATTCGGTGGCTGCGATTTCGTTTTTTTCCCACGGCGAGATTCTTCCAGGAGTCGCGTGGATTAACTTTAGGAGTTATTGGAGAATCTGAGAATCGTTTTTACCCGGCTTGGAATGGCTGTTGATTTGGTTACAGTGAGTGAAGAGTCAATTCTTTCGATTGTGATCCAATAATGGATGAATTTTGTCGAAGAAGGTTAGGAGTTTCGCTATCGAAAAATGATATCTGGACGATCATAAACGTCTAGTCGATTACACGAGAGAATTTTAATAGAAAATAGCTAGGTGGACAAACTTTATCAAAGCCCATATGACTTAATAACTCGAACGTTTGACAAGTTTCATGAAGTTCGGCATACTTCCTGCATTTCTGAACACCTCCACGTAAAATCTCTATCGCAGTAGAGTTCCACAAACTATTTAACTTAAATGACGCGTGTAAGATGAAGTTACCAGGAAATTTACCCTCATAGCCAGAAGTTTTAAATTTCAAATTTACTTTCACATTGTGATTCTTACAGGTAATTAAGCTAAACATATTACAAAACGTAAGAGCGAGACACGGAAGGGAAAATAATGTCTCAGTCATACTTTATGCTTTGTACAAAACCTACGGATGATTACCATAATCAAAGAAAGCAGAGTCAACCTTGCGCTACTGCGAAATTGACTTAGTCATCGCGTAATGTATACAGAAACATCAGCTGCCGTCGTCTTAGCGCGCTGCATTCGAATGCAGGAAAATTTTTCCGCCTCTCTCTCTCATGAAAAATACATGACGCCAGAAATTATTAATCCAGCAATTACTTTGTCCCTCTCTGCACTTTGTACGAGACGCGTGTTTTCCCGTCGCTATACGTAAATATTGCGCCTTCTGGGGGTATTGCATCAACGTCAGCTGTCTTTGTGTCACCGACTTTATGAAATTCAACGATCAAAAAGTAAGACCCCCTGCTGTGCTTCGTAACGCGGTGGCGCATTCGATATTAAAGCCAAACGGGCGGTATGCTGCCTTTAATAAAAGAGGCCTGAGCTCGCGAGCGCGCGAGAGAAGTAATAAATTCTTTTCTTATATTGATTCGCTTGTCCAATATGCCCGGAGCAGGGCAATGAATGTGTTTGGAGAATCGTTTTGAAAATACTATGTTATCTGTGTTTCACCTCAAGATTTGTATTCGGAAACATGCTAAAGTATTTGACAGATTTTTCTTCATTCATTGTTTAGACAAAGATACGAAGAACCCTTTTCTTTACGTACGACTATTTTGAGCACCTTATTATCTACCTTGTCTCCATCTCTATCTTACACCTGTCCATCACAAAGTCACATTCGGGAGAAACAAACGAATCTACGGCCGCGCGCGATTATCTTACGGACGCGCGAGCTCAAGGATCTAAAAATAAATCCCGCGCCCCGCTGGATTATTAACGGTAAATATTGCCTACGGGCTGGATGATCAATTGATTATGACGAGCGTCGTGCATCGGTTATTAGGGGCTAGAGCAAAGAGAGCAGTATATAGTGGGCCGCGCGGTAAACAACGAGTGCGCCTACACACGCGCACGTGTGTCAGTGGGTTTTTAGGTAAACTGCTGCTGAGAGTGCGCCTTTGTATAGTTGTCGTGGATTTCTATACTTACGGAAATCACATGAATATAGAGAGTTTCATAATGAAAATATTTAGCTATATGGATAATCTTTACAAATAATAGCTAACAAACAAAGTTGGAATTCAGGACAAAGTAAATATTGACCCGATTCGTTTATTCTTGCAGGCCAATCCGCGAATTTGAAAAAATTCCTACACCCCGGCATTCCACTTTGAACACTCACACACACGTACACATAGAGACGGAACGCTTTTAAAAGCCAACCCCATTGTTCGCTTAACGCGCTCGCCCTCCCGCTCGCACACCATGACGAACTTCGCGCCTCTCGAAACTAGGTCTCGAGCCGAAATCGATAACCTCCCTCTCCTCGTCCCGTACTCGCGAGTTCGCGACTTGTACATTTTTTAAGCCGATCTGACACACCCATATACACACATACGTAGTTTGAGGTAGCCTCGAAAGGGTTAAAGACTGAGATCTTGGCGGCCTCCTTTGTGAAAATAACGTCAATCGAAAGTCTCTCTCTCTCTCTTGCGGTTGAAAATTTTATGGCTCGCGTGGCATGTGTGATGCTTTTGAGACACAAAGGCGCCTCTTTTTTCTCGCGTGAGCGTGGCCACCGGTGTATGAGTATTAAGGTTTTCACAGCGATGATTTGTGGTCGACTGGGTTTTGATTATTTTTAAAAGGATGCACGTGTGTATATTCTGCGCGAGTTGAATGTTATAAATTCTAATAACGAACGCAGGCGCAATTATTTTCGTTACCGCGCGAACAAAAGCTCTTTAATGACTCGGAATCTGGATATTCATTACGCTCGATTTATAATATCTGCGGCGATAATAATAAGTGATTGCTCTAGCGCGTGCATGCGCGTGGTGCAATTATGTATACGCGATATTATTCCCACTGAAAAGGGTAAAAGGAAAAAAAAAATCAAAGAAAATTAAGAGGACTGGTGTGAAGTCTTATTCATAGAACGATTAGCTAAGCAACGCAGACAGTAAGTAAAGCGAATCTCATGCAGAATTGTTCTATCAAACATAGAACAAACATTTCTTTACACTGTCTCTATTCTTCGGTCCCATATATACCCCGACCTAAAGTACGCTGAATATATTCAAACCTCGTTACCCAAAAACCCTCCTTTCATCCACCTTCCAAAAAAAACTATGAATTCACAGGCCCCCAAGCGCCCAAAAGCAAAGGCGCAGTGACAAAGGAAATAGCTTGAGAGCCGCTTGGGCAATCGTCGCGTGGGTGAGCCATTATGCGCCACAGCCGACCGCCAAGAAAGTCGCATTTATTTTTTACCCCGCCGGCCGATCGATCGGTTCCCACACACATACGTATGTATGTGTATCTAGGCATGTATGTGTGCGCATGCCTTCCGTATAGAGCCATAATCGCGCGCGGTTTTACTGCAGCCTTCACCCAGAGCCTGACTCGAGGAGGGGGTGTTTCGTGTTACGAGTAATCAGTGCGCGGGAATTGCCGGCGCGGGATGATAGCTCTGGAGAGGAAAGAAGCCGAGGTTTTGTTTGTGGTTAACGAAATTCGTTTTGACGTGAGAGGATGATGTCATTTATCGATGTCGAACGAAAAGTCAAGTTTTGATAAAGTATAGTTCTTGAAAAGATCGACGTATTAATCATGTATACAAAGTTCAAACGTGCCGAGTTCATAACAACTTTATCGTTGTTGCTGTTCGCACGTATTATAACTAGATTTTGAAATTTCCGAAATTGAAATTTTAGCGATCGACAAAATAGAAGGAAAAGTAAAAATACATCGCACACTATACTATACAAATATTAATTTGGCGACCTTGTCCGCACGGCTGGATAGAAAATTGAAGATCCCTATCGCCTCATTACGCCTAATACACTTTACAGACCGCGAAATTTTTCAGTCAATTACGCGAAACTAGCTCTCCCACGGCCCTTATCAGTTGCGGCAGTTTGCGAGTGTGGGTTTCCCCCCTCTGCTAACTGCGCAACTTATACACGGCGGAGAGAGAGAGAGATAGATAGAGATAGTTTTGATCACGCCGCTTGATTCACGACGCAGCCCCTCAAGTAGCCCCTTTGTTTGAATTTTGCGTTCGTTACCGTAAACAATGGCGGAGGATCGTTGTGGCGCGGGGTAATTGATTATACGGAATTGGGTGAGACTGTGTTGGGTTTGTTTGCTTGTGCGCAATTGGACAGTATGAAGAATCTGAAAAATTGTTCTCTCAATCATATAGTAAATGTTGAAAAAATTGATTATATGCACACAGTCTCCGATAGGCACAGTAATTCAGAATTTTCGCACTTATATAATTAAAAATAACTCACACGATTATTCATCGATAACGAAAAGCAATAACAAAAATGTTCACCCACCTTCGCTCCGACTCTAAAAATACCAGCGTTCCCACGCTGAAGCGTAGAGAAGAAAAAAATCGATCGCCTCTACAAACATTCACCTCGGCATTAATTGCGTTCCATTTATAGCCCTCGAAAAAAAGGGTGCGCGAGCGCGCTCCCGCATCGATTTTCCCTGGTTGTTGCCGCCTTTGAAGTAGCGCCGCGGGCGCGTTAATCCAGGAAAATCTCGTTTGCGCTCGCGATTCTGAAGGGCTCTGCTTGCATAATTTTTTCGCGCCTCGCTCCTTTCAAGAGTGCCGCGAGAGCCCGCGGCGCTTCCTTAAAGATGCATGCGCGCTTCTGTATGTGAGTGGCACGTGTATGAATCTGCGTTGAGGAAGCGGATGATTATGAAAGAGTTGTCGGAAACGTGCATATATAAAGGATGTGTCGTACGTTTATAATATAATATTTACTAGGTCACGTTGTTATAATAGAACGAGAATTCTGACGTAACAACTGCAATTGAAAGAAGCTAGATATACTAAAGCCATACCATTTCTCATCAGCGACAGTAATCTTTCCATACGACTACCTTGCAATTGGTATCCTGAGAGCAATCATGTCCGTAGACGCGCATGCACACAGAGATGATGCAGGCCAGTTGTCTCTGCTGCGGTGACGGCTTTCTAATCCGGGACAACATGACGCCTAATCCGCGCGGTTTGGCGCCGTTGCCACCGCGCCGGTGCACACGCTCAATTTCGCCAGCGGCCCCCAAACGGCTGTCCAATCAGCCACGAGTCGTTGACCCCGCAAAACAGCAGAAAGTCACTTTTTGTCAGATGAATTGCTGGGATAGAGGTAAACAAATTATGACGATTACATGCTATCAAGAGACTTTATCTCTATAGTTTTCGTATTCAAGATGAAAAACATGTTGTTACCATAACGAGGCATGCCTACGGGGAAAATTAAAATGTCGGCTTGCATAAAAATAGCGCCATAGACTAATAATCGATCACCACGTTGTCCTTTATATAATCTGATTACCTCCGCGTCAGGCGCTATTTATGGAAAAACAAAGATCGGGGAACGGACGGGGCCGTTAATTTTCACGAAACTCTGTTGTACCGTAAGCTGCATGAGAAAAACAATGCCAAGAGAGGTTGGTAATTCGGCAAATTCCCGTTTATCCGAAATTTCAATTTGGGACGCAGTTGAGGACTCCTTGGAGACCGAAAGGGTGCGGAAATCATTTTAGACGTAATATCGTTAGGGATTGAGTTGGAAGGGTACAATGACCTTCTTCTCCGACAATAGCGCAGAATCCTTGCGAAGTATTAATAGTTCTCCAGCGACCGAGAGTTTAAATTATACAATACTGTGCCGTTCTCTGCTTTGGCAACGTTTCCTGTGATGAAAGGGTCTCGGGTATACCGTTATTGTAATTAAATAGTAAATTGTTACAAAATTCGTAACATCCGACTGGATTAACTATAATTGACAGGATTTCCATCAAATCTCATCTGTAGTTATTATCTTTCCAAGTACATAGTTCCGAGGCCCTATTTCTCTTACGCTGACAAATCCAATAAACACAACGGTACCACTCGACTTCATCAGAACCGATAGAATAGCCCTATAAAAAGATGCCCACCGCTACCACCGACCACAGACGACATCCTTCGATTCTTCCAGCCACCGAACCGAACGAATTCCCCCTTCCAACCCCTCGAAGGAATTCGATCGGCTGAGCAGCACTACCTACTACCACCACCACTGACGACGACTACATCGCGTCATAACGCTCATCATCCACTGCTTTTTATAAACAGGGAGGGGGATAGGATAGGTATAGTGTAGAGGCTTTCGTGTGCGCATACACGTAGGCCAGAGAGTTGTTATTACGGCGCTCGTCGCGTGAACGGGGCCACGGGGCCAAGGCTGCGCCGTCGCGACTATAGTCCGTCCGCGCGCATACGTCGTCTACGTCGTCATCGTAGTGCGTCGTCTCGTCTGTTTGTCTTTCTATAGCTCGCGAGTATACCCATACCGTAGCGAGGGTGTACAGATTTTTACAAGGAATGGATGGGGGTAAACAGGGATGGAGTTTCGTGGGTAAACCTGGCTGTTGCGTGTGTATGTGTATGGGGATTGCTGGAGGGATAGAGTTTTTGATTGGAGAGGGAGAGAAGGGTAAAGGGAGGGATAGAAGTTGTTGTAGAGCTTTGATTGGGATGCTTGTTTACTCGCAAGGAATTGGAATTGTGAGGAGATTATATGATCTAGTGGGATTTGGTAGCAAGTCCCATTCAAATCTTGTGATACAAGCGGTATTCCATCACGGTTAACGGTACGAGGTAGTAGATTTCATTGATAACGATGAAAAAAGTTAGAGGATATTCCGGATACGTCTCAAAAAGAGTTGATGGAATTCGATACCTTCTTTTCCCATTGCAAAAGAAAGCACTCGACGCAGGATGAACGCGCGTGGATTAAGCCCGTATCCTCTTTTCTGCTAATCCCTGCTCCTATCGGAGCTCTTCCACGACGCGCTAAGTGCGAGGGACTCGATTTGCGTTTTTCTTCGCAATAGGGTCCGCCTAATACCTGCAGTCTCTTTAGCGTTTATCGGGGAACAGAAGGTGAGGTTGGGTTGTTTGGATTTACTGGAGGATTCTTTAAAGCTTGTTTTTCAATGTGTATATCTGAGAATATTTAGAAGACTGTCTTGGGGCAAATAAGTGTAATGTGGGTGTGGAAATAACATGAAATGTTAGATTAATCATGTCATTAAAAGTAAATGATTTTTTCCTTTATTATTTTTCTACCTAATGTATACAACCAAATAGTTAACCACACAATTAACAAAAAGTAATTTCCCAAAGAGTGTAGCCACAATCGCGTTCGGAAATCAGTATTCCTAAGCTCACCCGAAATGAACCGCACGCACATATTGTAAATCTTCAAAAATCCGAGACCCACTTCACCACCCCCCCATCCTTCTGTCCTTCCACTCCAAAAAAAAAGAAAACATGTTCACACACGCACACGAGTATACAAGCCACTAGCGTGCGGGACTCGCGTGTCGCCACTCGAGAGAGAGAAAGAGAGTGAGAGAGAGAGAGAGAGAGAGAGAGAGAGAGAGAGAGAGAGAGAGAGCGGAGTGGGTGGGGGTGAGGGAGGCGCGACGCGCTCATTCACAACGCAGGATAGAGGGGAGGAGGGGCTGATAAGCGCTCGGCGTTTCTTCGCTCTCTGCACCCCCACGCGCGTCAGTGTTTGCGCGGTGGCGCGGAAATTCGGTTCGTTGTCGTGTGTGCGCGAGTGCGTGGAGCGAGAAATAAAGTGAAAAGTGCGGAATTGTGCGAGTATATATATACAGAGAAAATTGGAGAGACGACGATGGGCGTTGGTGATGTAGTGACCTCTGGCCTGACGATTGCCAGCTGGGATATAGAAGTGAGTGTGTGTGTGTGTGTATATATACCAGTCTGATTACGATATCGTGGATTTGCGCATAACGTTTTTCACGTATGAATCTATAATTCGAATAAGAATGTCTGGCACATTGCCGCAAGCCCTACTGCCAAAAACTTCCCAGACTTCTTCGTCCGCTGTAATAGCGCCGAATCAATTAACCCAGCAAGCGAGAGGGCAAAACAACAGCACCGTCGATCGGCAAATTTCCGACAAAATGTAGGCCACGCACGCATGTTGAGCGAGGAAACGTGCGCGATGTGTGTAAGGCTAGATTCTCATATACGTGTGTGTATACGCGTGTTCCATTACGCAGTCACCCCAGTTCTTTTATGACGTTTTTGGGATTAAATTCTGCCGATACACGCGTGGGCGCGTGACTGTTGGGAGCGAAGTGAAAGGGTCGTTGGTTGTTTTTTGAATTTCTGAACAGTGGATGGAAAAATTTCTCTCTTTTTTTTCTGTTGCAATTGATGGGGGCTTTTCCATTTGTCGAATAACGAGTGTTTTCGAGCTTTTTTGTCGTGCTTCAATCTCTCTTTTCGACGTCGTAATTTTAACGCGAGTGCTATTCAAATGTTCCTGGTTCGTTTAGAAACGGTTTCCCAAACTGGTTTAGTCAAAGTAGTAAAACAGCGAGTTCTGGTCCACCATCCAAAATAAACTCTGGTATAACTTTTATACCATCATACAACAGTGAACAACTATATAATGACATTATTTCAAATTACAATTTACAATGTCCTTAATTCTCCATCAGCAATTCACCACGGCTGATCATTCTTAACGAAGAGCAGCTACGTACCACTAAAAGGGTTTAAATAATGCAGTGGCCAACATACTCCGCATACCCGGTTAATATTCATCGAGGCATACTCGCGCATACGTTCCAACTTTTTATCAACCCGCCTAACGAATCCTCGCCTCGTGGACTGGCCATTACCACGATATTACGGATTATTACTACCTCGAAGCGCTGTCTTTTCTCACTGTTGTTGATCCTCTTTCGCACGCGGTAGGAGTCTACGTGTCGGGAATCCGCTTAGGGACCACGTCCTTTCGTTCCAACCACAGCAACGAGAGAGCAGCCGGCTTATTGAATTAATCGTCCAGTCTCCCTCCACCGGTACTTTTATACACTCGCGCACATGTGCGTCTGCGTAAATTCGTTCTTGTGCACGAGTGTGCCTCGGTCCGGTGATAAGGGTTGTAAGATGGGTGTTGCTATTATCGACAAATGAAGTTTAAATTTAGTATTGAAGCTCTGTTACAATTCGTAGGTTAACAATTCATACGTTCCATAGGCAACCATCAAATTAAAGTTAATAACCTCGATCATGACAATAAAATACTATCAACCATTTCTTCCCATTACACTCCGTCCCCAAAATCACAACAACCCTATAAATTTTAAACAAACAAAAGAATTGGCTGAAATTATTAACCCTTCTTCACTGTGCGTTGACATCGCCGTACTAATCCTTCTCCTTCTCTCTGTGCTTTTTTTGTAGACCATGAGGAGTAGCCGGGACGAGAACTTCGGCCACCGCTGAGGCGCACGGCCGTTCGCTCGAGGACGAGGACGTGCCAGCAGCAGCAGCGAGTGCGCGGAGGTGCAGACAGGACGATAATGAGCGGGCGCGCGAGCTGAGCCGAGCCGTCGCCGCTCGGGCCGCCGCGCGCGCGCGACAAACCTGTCGTCCCGCCGACTGCGACCAGCTACAGCTCTCACGTTAAGGTCAGTCTTTACACCAAAGTTTTTTCTTTTCTAAATGATTTTGATACTATAGTTAAGTGACGTACACGATCAAGAACTGAAATCGTTAAGAAATTGTAAACGTTACCACATGTCTGACCATATCAAGCGCATATCTACTTAAGTATGTATAGGCTTCTTCTACACAGCGACCAAAAGAACCGTTGATTTCCAAAATTCATTCTTTTCTCAGCCTTAGTTAACTGGCACCGAAAGCAACTACCTAGATCATTACCCCGCCGCGTAACACAATTTTCCGCCCGTTTACAAACAAAAAAGACCAACCGCTGCCTTCCATAATTCGCGGCCTCCGCCGGCCGGCAGCAACCATTATCCCCTTGTTTATCGCGCGATTACCCGCGCATTGTGCTTGGGTGGGAGGCTCGTTAAGTCGCCCACGGGAGGAAAGAAGCTTTTCTTATATAGCGTGATAATTAAATCTTTTCGCGCACTCGTGTGGGCGGGTCAAATTAATTAAAAAATATGCGTCGCGTGTGTAATTAAGTGCGCGCGGTGGGATTGATACACGTATATAGGGACAAGAGAACTGAAGAGAGACGAATATGTTTATTATGTACCGGAAGAGTGGGAGTGACCTGGAAAGTGGATGGCGATGTAAATAGATGGTATAAGTGGGTCACGCGTTAGATGTAAATTGTTTTTTGGTAGGCTCTCTCGTGAATGTAGTGAAGGGTCTGTGTAATGAGGCTGGTACGGCTTGGGAATGAATTAACCTATTTACGATTCGTTGTAATGAACAATGAATTTCTAAATTGCATTTCGACTTCCTAGCCTACACCTGCACCTACAATCCTTACACTTTACCACAAAATCGTCCCTCTTCTTGCCCACTTCTTCTTCTGTTTGTTCTTTTTCTTCTTCTTCTGTTTGTTCTTCTTCTTCTTTTTCTTTTTCTTCTTCTTCTTTTTCTTTTTCTTCTTCTTCATTTTATTCTTCTTCTTCTTCATTTTATTCTTCTTCTTCTTCTTCTTCTTCTTCTTCTTCTTCTTCTTTTTCTTCTTCTTCTTCTTCTTCTTCTTCTTCTTCTTCTT
>UXGD01001253.1:0-37238 GCA_900474315.1 Torymus auratus | reverse complement strand
GAGGACCATTGGGGGATGATTATATGGAAGTATCCCACCAAAGTAGGCATGTATCAACGAAAAAAATCCCGGCCGCCGGCAGGTTAAGAAGGTATATAACAGTCATGTCGCGGAGCGAGAAGAGGCATCTTCTTTGATTTATAGCCTCGTATTTATGTCTATCCACACTATAGTAGATACACTCCCCTTGCACCGCGCGGCGCGCAGCCACCAGCTTGACGTTTTGTTTACGTTTTCGTGAAATACTCGGAAATTCATGCGGTTATACACGAGTTTAATTTTCGCGTAATATTACAATCCCAGCTATATATTTTGTGATAATTAAATTTTAAACTTGAATCATTAAAAAGCAGAAAATGTATTTAGATTCTTAAAAACGAAAAAAGTATTGCATTATTATAATTAATAGAAATATGACTACTTATAACGATAAGAAACATCGTGTTGTTTTGTTATTATCATGAGTCTTATTTTTATTTTCAGAATGGTTAAAGACAAGTAGAAAAGCCAATATTATTAACAAGCGCATTGTTTATTGTTGTGAAGATTTATTGAAGTAAAAGAGAAAAAAATGCGTGTTAAGGACGAAGACAAAGTTAATGACTTAAAATGCGCAGTATTTGTCGCTTGTCATAGCAGTATTAAAAGCGTAGATCATCTGTTTGCTATATTAAACAGAATCGAAAGAAATCTGAAGCTTTGCACAACAAAGTCTATTAATTTAATTAAATCTGTCGTCGCACCCAGCATTCTTCAGGATTTGGTAATTGACGTAGGAGATGCACCCTATTCGCTAATCGTAGAATTCATCGACGGTTTTCCAAAGAGATATCTGTATTTATGTATTAAATATTACAGTATTAATCAAAATAGAACTGTCACCGATTTTCTCGGTGTTATTGAATTAGACAAACTCGACGCAGAGTCGTTGCATGGCTTAGTGGTAAAGTTTTTAGAAGAAATAAATTTACCTCTTATTAATTTAATTGGACTTGGTACTGACGGAACCAGTAATCTATGCGGGAAGACTAATTCGCTGTATGCCTTGCTTAAATCTGATGTACCGAAGCTGCAATTAATAAGATGGGTATACCGTTCGCCGAATTTAGCAGCGTCAGCAGCAGCGTTAGAATTTTCCGATGAACTCGAATTTCTTTTAAGAGAAGTATATAACTGGTTTGCGTTGTATTTGGACAGACAAATAGAGTATAAAGCTTTGTGGGATATTCTCCATGAAATAGACAATAAAGAGAATTCCAAAGACTTTCGTCAATACGTGGAACACTCAGAGACTCGTTGGTTAGCACGCTACAATGCTGTAAAAGTAATTGTGGAGAATTATTTCGAACTGCAAGTCTTTTTTTCTTCCGTCAAAGAAAAATGCTACACTGCAGAACTAGTAGTAAAAATATTAAATGATACTTCTCATTATTTATATTTGAAAATAGTGAAACCTATTTTGTATGAAGTGAATAAAATCAATCTCTTATTGCAAAGGGAAACCGTCGACGCAGCGATAGCCTACGAGGAATTAAAAGACTTGATTTTATTACTAGCAAGGAAGCTTTTAAAACCAAGCTTCATATCAGAAAATTTAGAAGAAACTATTGGTGCTTTCGGCGATGATAATGCAATGTTATCGCCGCAAGATGTTGATTATGGCATTGAATATTCTGCAGCATTATTAAATCACGAAATAAGCGTGGAAAAAAGAGCGGAAATAGAGGGCATAGCATTCAATTATATTAAAGAATTATGCCTTCAATTATCATCGAGGTTGCCAGAAAATATTGAATCTTTTGAGCGTCTTAAATTATTGTCACCTGTAGTGTGCTTAAGTCAAAGAAGACCAAATTTTAATGATCTGCCGTTTTTGAATATGTTTGCCAAAGGAAGCGAATTAGGATTACTGGAAAATCAGTATTCCAGGCTTTTAAGTATTAATTGGTCTGAATATTTAGACGAAAGTGCACTTTCGAATTCGTATGAATTCTGGGCATATGTATGCAACTTTAAAACATTCGGAAATAAATGTGTTTTTCGAGAATTAGCACTTTTTGCGCTTACAATTCTGTCACTACCATCAAGCAGTGCAGTGGTGGAACGCATTGTCGCAATAATGAGCGTTATAGAGACTATGCCATTCAATCCTCGTAGGGATACAATACTGTCAAAGTTATTTGAATCCATTTTACGGATAAGAATACATTTCTTTTCTCTCAAAATGAGCAGTAGCAATTTAAAACCGTCGATTATAATGTTAAACAATTTAAATTCTACTGTCGTATACCAAAATCAGAATGGAGGGGCAAATATACAAGATCAAGAAGAAGATAAACTTGGAGTTATAGACATTTTGGACAAGTTCGAATGGTCGATTTGCTCATCAGAAGAATTATAATTTATTAATAATTTTAAAAAGAATGTAGTACCTATAAAATAAAGATACCAATATTTTTTTAATCACAAAACATGTTTATTTATTTCAATACGTGACATGAAAAATATTACAATAAACAGCCAATTACTGATTAAAATAAAAATTGTCAATCTTTAAAAATAAGATTTTTGTCATTCTTAGCGTATTATGACCAATACTTAGTACACCGGCAGCGAAAGAGAGAGTAAAAGAAGGCAAAGCCTCGGCAATTTGGTTCTTTGCCGCATTCGCGCCTTGGCTTTAGCGCCGCGTGCATGAGCGGCCGCGCGAAGTACTATTGCCGGCCGGCGCTGCTGATACGCTGCTGACAACACCTGTTTTACATGTGTGTACTGTGTGTGTAAAATGTTTACGGTGCAGTTCGAGTGCTCCGAGGAATGATAATTCTCATTTTATTCATTTTACCTTGTATCGTCTCGCCGCGAAAGTAAGGTTATAAAAGTTGTTTAGGTAGTGATATCGTTATTAGGTTTTGATATTTTCAAGTGTAACAATGCTACAATAATAGGAAAATATATGGTGCTATGAAAATCTGTCGTTTTAAAAGAAGTAATTATGTAATCGAGCAGAAACTTGAAATTATTCAAAACTTAATGGAAATCTTTAATGCTTATTATTTTAATTGTTAAATAAATTGTCCAATGTAGTTTCGTATTTATAGTTTTATGGTCTTGTGCAAAAATCTTTTATTTTGCTTATAATTTGCGGAAGCTTTAATTTAATTTAATTTTTTTACCTTTGCATTGTTCAGCATGACAGAGCAGAATTTTCCACCTCTGGAAAATGACAGGATATTGAGAGCAGCAAGAGGTGAGCCTGTCGACAGAGTTCCAGTATGGATTATGAGGCAAGCTGGCAGATACCTGCCAGAATTCAGAGAGTTACGCAAGCAGCATGACTTCTTCACAATATGTCAAACTCCATCGCTGGCCTGCGAAATAACTCTTCAGCCAATCAAGAGGTTTCCTTTAGATGCCAGCATCATTTTTTCAGATATTCTTGTTATCCCACAAGCTATGGGAATTGAAGTGGAAATGAGGCCTGGTGTGGTAATGGAATAGAATTTGCAGGATTTATATTTAGAAATTTAAAAGAGTAAGTTATTATTATATTTTATTTTGTTTCTTCAAGGGCCCGGTCTTGCCAGAACCTATAGTGGACCCAACTCATTTCTCTAGATTTAAGAAGCCTGATGTTGAAAAGGATTTAGGATATGTAGGTCAAGCAATTACTTTGACAAGGCACAGTCTAAAAGGAAAAGTTCCACTTATTGGCTTCTCAGGAGCCCCTGTAAGATGATACATTAAAATATGTTTATAAATTACTACCATTTTTATCTAAAGTTTCATATTTTTAGTGGACCCTAATGGGTTACATGGTTCAAGGTGGTGGTAGTTCCACAATGGCGCAACCTAGAATTTGGCTTCACAAGTGGCCAGTAGAGTCACATACATTCTGTCAACTTATTACAGATGTTGTAGTTGATTATTTAGTAATGCAAGTTAAATATGGTGCTCAGGTTTGTATAAATTATTTATGAAAACTTGTAGAAAGGTAAATGTGTCTAATAAAATGAATCTTAATTTTTACAGCTGTTACAAGTATTTGAAAGTCATGGTGACTTTTTAGATCATGAAAAGTTTAAGGAATATTCTTTCAAATATTTAAAAGAAATTAGTAAAAGAGTAAGAGCCAAATTAGATAGCCTGAACATTCCACAAGTACCAATGGTATATTGATAATAATTTTGATATTGTAAAGCTTTCATTATTATGACTATTTTACTGTATATTTTTCTTGCAAGATCGCATTTCCTAAAGGAGCCACCTTGGATTCAATAGAGCTACTTGCTAAAGAAGGTGGTTATGATGTGATAGGTTTAGATTGGACTGTTGATCCAGTTGAAGCTAGAAGAAGAGTAGGACCAAATATTACTTTGCAGGGTAACATGGATCCAACTGGCTTGTATGCAAGCCCGGTAATTTTTTTCACTTTTTTATTACATAAAGTAGATAAAATGATTATTTCGTTTTATTCATGCATTAATCTATTTAATTTGAAATTCTCTACTAAAACTAAATCTTGTATTTATATAAAAAAAATTGAACACCTTTATTTATTTTAAAAAAATTTATTTATTTTATTAATTAAATAATAAAATAATTTATTAATTACAGGAAAAAGTACGTCAGAGAGCTGAAAATATGGTGCGTCAATTCGGTAAAGATCGTTACATTGCTAATTTAGGTCATGGAATATTACCAGATGCACCAATTCCTTCAGTTGAAGCATTCATTGAAGGCATTCATTCTGTGTGACAAACAGCTATATTGTGATTTTTTACAATTTACTTTGTATCTGATGTATTGTGACGTTTGTAAAGCGTCAAATTATTTTATACGAATAAGAAAATTTATCTTAAAAATTAAAGAAGGTTTATTAAGTAATTTAAAACAAAAAAGAAATGCAAATTGTAATTGGGCATTTATTTGTTTTTTAAATTTTCATCTCGATATAACAACTGTAGTCTTGGCATGTCAAACTATATATCATCTGTATGGGAAATTTATAGACTATTTTAAATCGCACGCTTAAAATATTCTATTTTTTCGCATAATTCATGACCTAGTATCTAATTTGTGTTACGCGAATAAATTTCGTCTCTCCACAAAAATTGTTATCATCATGCCTTCTTTCGTTCCTTAACATGCTAATATAACCGCGATATCCTTTATACATGGCTTCCGAGTGACTTATCACAATATGTATACACTAGGGTTTCTTAAAGTCGTACTTGAATCGCGATTAAGATTTTGGACACGAGAAACGCTCCGTTCAATTATAACAACGTACAGTTGTTACGATACAGTTTATTCGCTTAAATTCATACTTTCGAGATATTTTCTCATCTTAAGAGCTAAGTAAGAATAAACGTAAACCTAAATAGTAAATAGATATTATGCTACATTATTTACAAGCCAATTTTTCTCATACGATGTAACATACTCGCATTTATCATAATTAATACATAAATTATAGAAAACAAGAAAAAAAGAAAAGACGAAAGAACACTAAAACGTGCAAGAAATACGATATTACGATACAAACGTCAATCTTTTTTTTTAAGATTCCAAAAAGAACTAACGCTCTTAGCCAAATCGAGAGATCTTAGGAATTGTGGAATGAATATGACGATTATAACAAGTAACGTTTTTATAAAAAAATAATTTCTTTAAATAACTCTCATTTGAGAATTTTTTCTTTTTTTTTACCAATTTTCATGTGCCGCAAAGATCCAATGGATCTTGAAATAACACATTACAGGAAGGTTATCTTGCGACGGTTTTTTAGCGTTATGACAAAGTTCTAATAAATTTTTTGATTTCAATCAATCACAATAATACTCTTATCTTGAAAATATTGGCCAAGTAAATATTTTTCAAACTTTTTATCGATTTCAGAAATGTTATAATCCCAAATTTTGAATCTTACAAAATGTTCATTCATCCAGTAAATTCTTCCCACGAAGCATGTCAAAGGTGTATATAATATTTTAAAAGTTCGGTATGATTTATTAGCGCCAACGAACACTAATAAAACTAGACCCCATTGAAAAGTTGGTATGGAATAAGTAATTGACGAAATGTTAAACAATTCTTGCCATACAAATTGATATCAGCACTTTTTTTCCTCAAAATAATATATTTGCACTACCTTGAAACTTTCAATCCTTCGTCACCTAGTTACACGTGAAAGTTACGCAATGCTAAACTCTCCATCTCAAAGCTCAGTTCTTTAGTACATGATTTAACGTTATTCAAATCTTATGAAATTATTCATTTTAACACGAGTTCGGTACTTCTTGCCCCCTGTGCAAGCGAATATCGCGATAAATACAGCCCCGACTAAAACATAAATATTGTTACTCATAACGAACAAGAAAAAGAAAAGAAAACGACGAGACTTGCATATACACATCGCTCGCTTCTCTCAATATGTCTGTCTTTCTCTCCGTGAAAGTCCGTGTCTTTCATTGAAACTTTTTAGCCTCTTTCGCAGATACATGAAACTTGCTTACACTGTACAACAACCGCTCAACGTCCTACCGTTTTGTTTGTCTGTTATTTACTTTTTTTTCATTCCTAATCTTAAATCTTAGAGGTACAAAATCTTGAAAGAGTGTCGCTGCTCTCCCCGTGGTCCCGCGCAACAAAACGTACACACCTTACACTTTAGACAACGCACTTTTAGCTTTTGGCACTATGTTCGTCTTCTTCATCTTCCTCGTTTGCTATTACTTCTTCCTCCTCCACTTCCTCCTCCATCTGTTCTTGGATATCGTTCTGCTCCTCCTCTTCTTCCTCTTCTTCCTGTACATGCTCCTGATCCTCGACCTCCTCTTGGGCGTGTCCGATCTCCATGGCGTATGCCTGGTGCTCGTCATCATCCTCGTCGACCTGACTCGCGACGATGGCTTGGTAGTCCTCGAGGGCAAAGCCCGTACCGTCCTGGAACACGTACTGCGCCATGTCGTGCACGGAGTCATCGTTCTCGAGGTCGGCCATGTTGCGCTCGATGAGGATCTGATTGCCGTCCGCATCGTTGGCTAACATTAAAACGGTACCATTGAGATTGTGCATATCGTTCTCGTCAACCTCAACTAGTTCTGTTCCGTCCATGCCGTGATCAACGTTTTCATCGTCCTCTTCTTCTTCTACTTCCTGCACCTCATGCTCGATGTGCTCTACTTCGCCTTCACATTCTTCCTCTTGCTCTTGCTCTTGTTCCTGTTCAAGTTCATGTTCTTGATCTTGTTCTACCTCCTCTTCCTCTTGCTCTTCTTCTACTTCTTGTTCCTCACCTTCCTCTTGTTCATCTTCAACTGCAATAAAGACAAAAAAAATCTTTAGAGTGAAAAAATAATTTACAATTTTTTCTTTTCCTAATTCTCTATAAGAAACTGGAAATTTATTGAAAAAAGTTGAAAAATATTATACAAAGAATTTTTATTAGTTATAGTTTTGAAGAGTAAAATGTAAAATTAATATAAAGTTGAAACAACAGTCATGTTAAAAGATATCGTGCAAAATCAAAAGAACCATTCGAAAGCAACACAAGTTAAAATATGTGAAAAAGATAATATTAGTTCAGAAAGTCATATAAGTGCATTAAAATAAATAAACAATATAATTCTAATCAAATAAAACTTTCCTAGCCTAACGACTTGCCAAAAAAAAAGAATAAAATAAAGAGAGATAAAAAAACTTACATCATCATATCAAAAAAGTATGCGTGTCAAACGTGCTTGCAACACTAAAACGCGTGCTTTTTATACGTAAGACAACAATGAATCACCTTCGTTGCTGCTGCGCGACGTATCGTCCGCATGGAAGGCGCTGTTGGGATCGACGATCTGAGCCTGACTGCGAATCACATTCTCCTCGTCATCCTCATCCGAGTCTTCCTCCCCCTGTTCAGGCTCACTGCTATCATCCTCACTCTCGTCGCTCTTGTCCTTCTTACTAAGCGAGTCGCTGATTGTACGCGCCCGACTGCCATTAAGTTCATCCTCGTCCTGACTCTCGTGTTCGTCGCTGGGTGGGGCTTTAATGGCGACGGGTAGCATAGGACTGAGAGCTGGAGGACCCTCGTCGTCGGAGTAGTTGACGAGCATGGGCTCCTTGTGGGGCGTCTGCTCGTAGCGGTTCTCGATCTCGCGCTGTTGCTGCTGGCGCTGCTTTTTCAGGTACTCATCGTGGTTCTCTTCCTCAGACTCGGACATGCCCTCGTAGCGCGCTTTGTCCTCCATGTCCTCTTCATCTTCCTCCTCCTCCTCGTCCTCCTCGCCGAGGCTCATGGTCTCGTTTTCCTCTATCATCTGATGCTGTTCAACTGGCGCGGTGTTTACGGGGACAGGTTGGGGTTCTTCCGCGTTGTCGGAATCCTTGCTGTTACTGCTGTCTTCCTCAATGTTTCGGGACCTGCTGCCATCCTCTTCATCATCATCGCTATTGTCATCATCGTCACTGGAGCTGTCAGTGTTGCTATTACTGCTGCTGTTATCAGAATCGTTAGATTTGTCGGAGCTACTGTCTCCCGAGTTATCTTCATCAGACTCGTAGTCATTCTCCTCGGGTTCATCCTCATCTCCAATAAGGCTTCCCTTCTCCTCGTTCTCCTCCTTGATAGGCTGCACTTCGGCATCAACGCCTTGGCCTTCCTCCCTTGCGCCCATGCACGTGGCAATGTGCTCCTTCAGCTTGTCTTCGTTCTCAAAGCTCCTGTTACATCTCGAGCACATATTGTTGGTCTTGCAGTTTATGTGAATACTCATGTGCAGTAGCAGTTTGCTGCGGGCATTATGATACCTTCCGCAGATCTTGCACGTGAAGTTGTTGCCCGTCGTACTGAGAATCGATGGGTGGATGTTCGTCAGATGCTCCGCCAAGTCATCATACGTGGCGCAGAGCTTTAAACACACACCGCAGGTAACAGCGGCCTCTGATCTGTGGAAGCGGATCAGATGCTGCCACAGATGCTTCTTCGCGGGCCACTGTTTGCCGCACACCTCGCACGTGCATTCAGTATTTGTCGACTCATCATAAACCTTACGCGAGTCCTTCCTCGAGTACTTGGACGACTTAGAAGAATGCCCACCTAATGGCATGAGGCTCGGTACAGGCTTTTGCCCTGATAACTGCATGTTAATATCCTCAAAGAGATTGAAATCGGGGATATTCAAGTTTGTCTCGCAGACAATGGGCTCGGGCTCCTCGCGCTTAATCTGGTTATTGTTCTTCAGATGTGCCTCAAGAATTGACGTCGTGGGTGGCATAGTCTTACGCGTGCACTGGCTCACGTGGTCCTGATACAGGGGTTTAGTGCAGAACTGCTTCTGACAATTCTTGCACTCGTAGTTTTCCCTTTCCCGTGTCTTCTTCTTCGACTTGTTCGACATCTCCAGCTTCATGCGCTTGAATATCCTCTGGGGATCTGTGTTGTGCACGTTGCGGTAATGCGAGGACAGCAGATCCTGGTTCAGGAACATCTCCGGGCAGATCTCGCAGTCGTAGGTATCGGTAGAGCGCCGCCTCTTCGAATCATTCGAGTTACCGTTATCATCGTCGGAGGCATCTTCGTCAAAGTCGAGCTCCTCTGTCTCTTCTTTAACAACAACTTCTAATGGACCAAGATCGTAATCGTCTATCTTGTTACCGGCTACCTCGAGCCTGTACTGAAACGCGTCGAGTTGGTCCTTGGGAATGTTGTGAATGTGCTCGTAATGGTAGCGAAGATCCTCGTCGGAGGTGAATACAGCGAGGCACTGCTTGCACGTGCGGAACACCTTGCCGTGGCACTTTTTCGTGTGATCGAATGCTTTCCACTTGGAGGCGTACTGTTTGCCGCATACCTGGCACGTGTTGGGCTTAACTAAGACACTATTGTGGACCTTCTCAACGTGTCGCTTAAGATCCTTCGGGTCTTTCATGGGAATCAAACAGACGCCGCAGGAGACGCCGATCTCGTTCCTGTGCAGACTGAGGATATGCATCTTGAGCTTGAGTTTATTCTCGACGGTGTCACCACAGAAGTCGCAGACATTCGGGCTGCCGTGGTGTTTGTGGTCTTTACGATGGGATTCAAGATCTTCTTTCGTCCTGAACAATTTCCGGCAGCCTTCGAGTTCACAGGTCAGATCCGGATGGTGCATGTGATGCATGCGGTTGTGCGTCATAATTCCAAGTTTCGACGTGACCGTCTGTTTACACAGGTGGCATTGATACGACGTGTGATGATTTTCTATGTGTTTCTGCAAACTCGCTCGATCCTTGAAGATCCGCTCGCAAGCTCTGCATCGCGTCAGCAACGCGCCCGGATCCTTTCTATAATTCTGACAACCCTTCATGTGTCTTCTAAGCAGGTATCTCTTGTGGAACGATTTATTACATTTCTCGCAGAAGTGTAAACCATCCTCCTCAATTGCTGCCGCAGCTGCAGCCGCGCTGTACGAAGTGCTCTTGTAGTTAGCCACATCGCGCTCGATTTTGACCTCGGGCTCGTACCGATGGATCTTGGCAATGTGTGCAGCAAGATGTTCCTTTGACGCGCTCGTCTTTAGGCAGTACTTGCAGGTGACGTCCACGTGGCCCTTATGTACACGGTTCACGTGCTTCCAGAGGTGTGAGGTGCGACCGTAACACTTGTTGCATAAATCACAAGGGAATAGGTTGTGCGCCATACGACGATGATTGCACAGGTCCTCGAGGCAGGGGAACTTGAGATCACCGCAGATGTCACAACTGAGGTCGTTTGGCGATGGCTCCATCGATTGTGGCGTGCCGTTGTCCAGTTGTAGAGGCACTGGGAGACCTTGAACGAAAAAGAACGTAGGTAAGTATATATGTTTTTATTTATATTAAAAGTAAAAGGGGAAATAAAAAAAACAGTTAATATTTACTTCGAAAAAGTAGCACACTAATTTTTTATAAATTAACAAAATAATTATTCGGTATCAATCTGAATTAGTTAATATATTAAATATTAATTTTCGAAAAATTGTCTATTAATTGTTTATAAAATATCGCATCGTACTTTAATAGAAATCGCGGACCCCGTCATGTTTACCTGCTTCGAGGTCTTATCGCGCTAAACTAGATAAATTGCGTTAAGATAATCGATAGCGACTAGCGCGAAACTGTGTCTTTGCTCTAGATACTCTAAAAACACTCTTCCTTTGTCTATTGAACACTATTTCGATTCTCAACAATAACCGCCCACAAAAACTAAACAAAAACACAACACGCAGTAAAAAAGTAGTCGATAGCTACCATTCTCACCAGGAATGTCGCCCGTGGAGGCGTCATTGATAATCAGATTGCTATTCGTCGACGCTGGGTTATATGGTTCTCCATCCAATCCGTGAATCTTTCTGTGCCTCGACATCTTGCTCTTGTTCGAGTACGGTCTACCGCAGATGTCGCAGCTAAAGTCGCCATTGGTCAGTGGCCAATGCTTGAGCTTGACGTGCTGACTAAGCTGCATCACATCAGGGAAGACCTTGAGGCAAACGCCGCAGATGAGCGGCACAGTATCCGCATGCACGCCCATCACGTGTTTCCAGTAGTCGACGCGGCTACCCCACAGCTTGCCGCAGATCTCGCAGGTGTTGGGCGAGCTACCCTGTAACTGGTGGTGCTGCCCGTGCTCGTTGCGGAGGGCTTTCGTCGCGAAGATCTTGGCGCAGTCGTCACGCTCACACTGTCGATTTAAAGTCAATTATTAGTAAAAAAAAAAAATTGCAAGAGGATGTATTTTGTAACTTTATGGAAGAATAAATAATTCTTCAAGTTTGTTTAACATTGAAATAGCAATTTCAGAATGATGTAAGAAGCATATAATTCAGATTAAAAGTTATAGGCAGTAATTTGAATTAAAGTATAAAAAGAAACTTACCCTAATAGACACTTCATTGTTGTGCATACTGCTGACGTGCAGCCAACGTTCCCATTTGCTAGGATGCGAGCTTCCGCACAGCTCGCAGATAAAGAACAGATGATACTGCGCTCTGCTATGCGTACCGTTCTGTCCGGGTTGTCCACCATTGGGTCCGAATTCGCCTACTGGAACCATCTGTTCGGTTTTGTGAGCATTTCTCTGATGACGAATGAGGTGATCCTCACTAGGGAAGGACTTATAGCAGATGTAACAATCTACCTTCTCGCTGTCGTCGTCGCAGTCCATGATCAGACCGTCGTTGCCAGTTTCGTTGCTGTTTATATTATCACCGTAATAGTTGGTGTTGAGCTGAACGAAACTCGCCGGATCGTAGCCTGGGTCGATGTTGTGAATGGAGACGTGGGTTATGAGCTTCTTACGAGAGTCGTGCTGTCGGCCGCATACCGTACAGCTGTACCTTCTCTGCTCGGACATGAGGAGTTTCGCGCCTCCGTGGTACATAGCGACGTGACTGAGAAGTTGCGTATTGTCTGCGCAGATTTTGAGACAGATTCCGCAAGCGAAAGCTGCGTATTCTTTGTGGGTGGCTCGTATGTGGAGCCAGAGCGAGGCTCGATCATTGAAGTCGCGCGTGCAAATTTCGCAAACGAAGACTGTCTCCACCTCGAGCATGTTGTCGTTTCCGTTCTCATGCTCTTCTTCCTCATCATTATCCATGTTCTGCAAAGTTACAATACATATTTAACATTTCATTTCTATTAGAACCACTAAATAAAACTATCATTCAAAACTACAACTTACATCGGTAGAAAATGGCGACATGGAATTATCTTTGGTAATGTTATGCTCCTCCTTGATGAGTGGCGTCTGCATGTTGCTTTCCTGCACGGATTTTTTAAGACACTTGTCGCTCTCGATCAACGGCGTCGGGTCTACACCGTGCGACGCGACTATGTGCCTGCTCAAGGACGACTTCAGACTGAAATCTTTCTGGCATAGAATGCAGACGAAAGGCTTCTCGGCATCGTGAATTTTCTCGTGCTGCCTGAGCTCGTCAACGGTACCGAAATTCAAGGGACAGGCCTCGCAGTACCATCTCTTATTTTCTGATTCACTCGTATCTATAATAATGTTTAATTTTGTGTTTAAAAACTTGCCGAACAATGTAAATAATACATAATCAAACCTTGGTTGCAATATTTACCTTTGTGAGCCATATTGGCTTGTTTCTTCTGTTTGCTCAACATTTTCTGTCTCTCCTCGTATTCCTTCTTCGCACTGTCACCCTTTATCAGAGCCTGCTTCAGAATAGTCAACTGAGGATTTTTGGCAAGTTTCGCTTCAGCACTCTTGTAATCTTTGTTCTCATAATCCGAATCTACGCTAGACATATCCGAGGTACCTGGTTCCAGAGCATTTTTAAGTTTTGCTGCAATAAAAAAAGAACATCACACACCATTCACCTTTGAATAATATAAATTTGCAATCACATCATAGCAAAAAAAAAATTCTCTGAAAATCTTTATCCAATTATTCTGGCCCCAATTTTCAACGAATTTCCATCACAAGTGCAACTGTTCTTTTAATGAAAAGCACTTACACTTATATCGCTGAGCCCCTTTCTTACCGAACTTCTGGGCATTAAAACTGTTGTTGGCAAGCTGCTGTTGGTGCTCTTTACGCTGCTGCACACCGTGGCACGCTTTCGCGTGTTTGTTGAGATCTGTAACGTTCGTGTACATCTTGGGACAGGTCTTGCACTGGAAGCGTGACTCGGGTTGCACATAGGACACCGGCATTTCCGTAGGTGGTGGCATGCCCGCGTGCCGCGACTTTATGTGCTCCTCGAGGTTCGTGCGCGTCGAGTAAATGCGCGAACAGTAGCCGCACGTAACTGCGGGGTGGCCCCTGAAATTAAAGATCAATCGGTCAATTTACATTCAACTAATCATACATTTGCATTTTATGATTTTATAAAACTTCCTCTCGTACCTATGTGTCGTGGACACGTGTCCCCATCGATGTTTAGCGGTCGAATACGACTTGTTGCACAGATCGCACTGGTACGGCCTCTTGTAGGACGTGTGATCATCTGTGATCACCTTCTCGCCAATGACATCGCCGGCACCTACGTGTATGCGCGCATGTAGCGATAGATGGCCTTTCGAGCTGAAGGCTTTATTGCAGAGCGAACAGACGTAGACTTCGTGTTGCTCGTTGCGGTGCTGGAATACACCTGTGTCATGCTGTGGCAGAGGCTGAGGTAACGCGTGGGTATCCTCTTCCGAGACCACTGCGCTCATCTCGAGGAAGTCGCTTGGGTTCATCTCCATGTCCATTTCATAATCGTCCGACTTGCGGTCATCCTGGTCTCCCATGCCTGCTGTAAAGGAAAGGTCTTTTGTTAAAATTGCGGTCGATGAAAGAGAAGTTGAACGAGGTAGCGTGAAATTTCTTGGTTTTGTTGCATGAAGTACCATGGGTACTTGTTTTTTTCTCTCTTTTTTAACTTTGGTTTTAAGGACAAGCACGTGAAATGTTTATAATGTAATTATATTATATAGTTTTCTGACCGCTTTATCCCACACGCGTATTGGGTGCAGGAAGAACCGGTATAACCAGATTTCATTTATGTTTCCTTTTCTCTTTTTGCCAGAGTACCGATAAAAATATTTGAATTATTGAGCAATAAAAGAGTACAACTATTTCGTCAACCTTTTTATGTAAAAGATTTTAATAAAATCAAAGCCCTTAGAGTTTTGTTTCTTAATTTTCACAAGCTTATCTCAATATTACTTGCAGAATCTCCATAAACCAACTTATTTATATCTTTAACAACCTCTCATCTACAACCACACAACCCTCCCACTCGTCCATATATCCTTACCTTCATCGTTGCTGTGTCGCTCGCTGTCTTGGCCCTCGGGCTCGTGCTCGCCATCCGACCTGAGCCGTGGCGGCGTGCCGAGGGCCGCGTTTGGATTGATGACTGGCGCCTCGGGTATCATCATTGACGTAGGCGTGACAACGCCTTTTTCCTGCTTCTGCTGCTTCAGCAGCTCCATACGTAGCTCCGAGTACGGTTCCTCCGGCACCTCGATCTCCTCCTGCTTTATCGTCGGTTTCGTCTGTAGCGAAGAGGATATTATTATATGACGGTTTAGCTTTTTATTGTAAATCATTATTGTATTTTTTTGCATTTTTTGCAAAATGCAAACGTAATGGATGCGACGTAAACGAAGTGACTCAAGACCAAAAGTGATAAGAAATACGAACTCGTTTAAAGTTGAAGCTTAAATATTGACTTACTCAGAGCTTCCGTTAAACGACAACAATATTTATGGAAAATTTTATGCACGTTTTCTATATAAAACTTTGATACACTTTTACTATACAATAAATAAATACGGATACTCATTTATATTTCTCGCGTCGTTTAAAATCAATCAAACAACTAAAAATGTTACTTCATTGCCTGGCTCGACTTTACCAACATAAAGCTCGACAGAGAAGCTATCGTGCTACGTCGTCCGGCTGAAAAACAAATCGCATCCGCGGCGCTTGGGTAGGCGCAACTCACCTCTTCCGGTGGCAGGCATCTCTCCAGCATGGATACCGCGTTGACGCAGGCCGTCCTGAAGTCGTAGAAATTCTCCAGATTGTACATACATCTGTAGCAAAGGCATTTCGGCAGTCTGTCATCTTCGGCTATCTACAACACCGAAAATAAACAAACCATTAATAAAGCGATTCTTCCGTGAAATTGTTGTTTTTTCTTTTATAGTAGATATAGTTGGCGTTAAATTTTACGGTCTATCTTCTCGCCGTTATAGCTCGAGAGCGGTCGATAAATGTTTTACAGGGCGCTATCTGGGGCCACGCCGAAAGAGAGGGAAGTTCAAAATGTTCACCATGCGGTACGTTGGAAATTCGATGTTGTCTTTATTATAAACGAAGCTTTTGTGATAATAAAAAAGGCTAATATTTGCATGAGTATCTTTTGAGACACGCAAAAGTGAATCGAAATTTTTTTTCAGCGACCGCACACCGAAAATGAATATAAAATAGCTATGTTCATGTACAACAACTCGTGTAGAGTACGATAGCGTGGAGGTTTTCACTTCCGTAAACGGATATTAACGATGGGACTCGTGTTTTTTCAAAAACATCCGTTGTTCAGTTCAATTGATACCCGATTACTTACACGGCAATTTAATCTATCGAACGTGCGTATCTATATACACTCCAATCAATCATCACATACTCCCCTCAAACCATGTACCTACCAACGCAACAAAATAATCAATTTAATCAATCATGCACCGAAACTCCCACACAATACACCCCCCCTGGTTACATCAAATTAATTACTCTTATATAATATACTGCGACGACAAATCCAAAAGAAAAACAAAAAAGAATAACCGCATATTATATCTCTGTCGTATACCCCACCCACGCAGAGAAGCAGCAGCAAACAAAACAAAACAAAGGAGTCATCGGTCGTAAGAGTATAACGAGCCGCCCTCCTCCTCCCCTCCATTCATCTCTCACTCTCTCTCCCTCGACACAATATACCCTCCGAGCCAAGCTTACATACCTATATATACACGCAAAATCGGAATCACGTGTACGCTCGCACGGACCGATCATAATAGTATACTACGCGCTCTCTCTCTCGTCCATTGATCTAAAGAGCGCGCGCCACGGCGGCGCTGGATCGGCGGAGAAAGTAAACGCGAGCGAGCAAGCGTATATGGACTATATAGATACGCGCGTGCATATGGGTCAAGGTGCGCGCGTGCGACTATGTGTATGTGTGCGAAGAGAGTTTGTTGCGCTGGGGTTACGCGGGGGTCAGTCAGTAGTCGCGCATAATATATAGTTAGGGTATGTATAGAAGGGGGTAGGGTTGCAGGCGCGTGATGTGAGGTAAATTGTTGAAGCGAATCATCCGGTAATGTGGTTTCTTATAATGGATTTTGTTTGTTATTGTGTGGATGTTTGTATTATACGTGCTGGAGAAATCCCATTACATGTCGATAAAATGTTCCAAAAATAACGTGTATTTCTATTTTTTCTGCTCCAAAACAGCAAAATTTTTATATATACACGCGTTATTGTATCCCACTCAACTGCGAAAACGCGCCTCGGTGAACAAAAACAATCGAACCAAACTATCTCTATTTTTCCAAATAAATTTTGTTTATTCTACCTGTTTCGAATATTTCCATCTTCCACTCCATCAAATCAGATAAACATTTATATATCCATCAATATCACACACATGTCCATCCTACAGGCTTCGTTTCCCCTTCGCAACAACAACCCCGGTACGCAAAAACCCTTATATACCACCACCATCTTTCGCTATAGGAATACCCGTTACATAAACCCTCTCCTCTCCTCACGCTCGGCATCCCAGGGCTGCTGCTGCTGCTCGCGCCAGGTGCGCAGCGCGCCGCGCACGCCAGGGCTCCGGCCGGGTATACCCGGTACACACACACAGACGTACACTATATCGAGCGGGGCCGGACGGGCGAGGAGAGAACACAGCGGCGTCGTTTTTGGGAGAGGGCCTTTATTTTCGCGCGCGCAGATGCGGATGCACCGGCCTTGGAGTGCTGTCTCGAGAACGAGAGAGAGAGAAGCAGCAACGCTGGAAGAGGAGGAGGGCATCTGTCAGAGAGAACCGCTGACACGACGCGTTTGCATACAGAGAATCGCTCGAGCGCTGCGCTTTTTTTTCCACGAGGTTGCAGGAAATTCAGTTACTCATGCGAACGCGCGCGAGCGCTCGTAAAGCGACGAAAGAATAGAGAGAGAGAGAGAGGGAGAGGATTACGTGTCCACGCGCCGCCGAGGAGAATTTTTCACGACGTAGAAGCGCTCGGCACGTATAGGTATATAAGAAAAAAGGAAGAAGAAGCCAGCGGAGGACGTCGAGCAAGCAGCAGCTCCCTCTCCTCCAGCGCCGAGTGAGCGAGACGGAGAATTTCCCGTCCTCGTGTTGCGGCCGAGGTCAACCGTTGGCCAAGTCGAGAGAGAGAGATATATAAAGCGAGCTCGCCGCGTATAGAGCGCGAGGAGTCGACGTTATATACTTATATATACGCACGCTGTGTAGGCGACGATGAGTGCGGCGGCGAGGAGCTCATGCGAGTACGTTTATTCATTCGAAAGGAGGTTTCGGTTGCGCGGAACACGTTCTCCAAGTTGGAAGAGCTACAGCAATGCGAACTCCGTCGGTAAGGTAGAGGCCGCGTGCTGATTTGAAAAGGAACCGCGGGGAAGAGAAGTTTTTATGACGATGATGGTTATGATTAATTATTTATGAGGTTATACATGAATTGTACACCGCGGTAAGTGGTAATACGGATTTCAACGGATAAAAATCGGGGTAGCGTAGAATCTTACGCAAGAAAAAAAGGCGCGAGTAAGAATTCCCCGACGCTGCAACACCGAAGCACCGAATTCTCTTTAAATTAAACTTCACGCGAGAGCGTAACGCTGCAGCCGCAGTAAGTAACCGCAACGACGAAGTGACGGGACAATTACGTAACTTTTATAAATATATATATGTGTGTGTCGAGAGATCGCGAGCGTATACTTGGTGCGAGTGAGAGTATCTTTCTTTCACTCTCTCGCAGGATCCGCGCGCAAGGATATCGTAACGACGGAGAGCGCTGCATGCGGCGGCTTTTAATTCTTAATGATGCCGCTGAATATTACAAAAAAGTACTATAAATAAGTTCTTTTTATCACCGCGTCGTAACGCTTAATTAAAAAACCTTTTTTTTGTTGTTCTTTCGTTAAGAACTGATACAATTTGTCAGGCGCGCGTCGGCGATCTAGGACTGTGTGTCTGTGTGCGTATGCAAAGTGGGCGTCTGCGGCCTTGAATGTCCTGGGGAAGGAAACGACTGTTGCGCTTGGTATTATACATATAGAAGATTGACAGCAGAGCTTTGAGTATATTAGTCAAAGTGGTATGAATTTCTTACCCCGGTAATTGATTATAGAAGGGTGTAATCAAACCCCTTTGCATCTTATTATAAAACACAAAAAAAAAAAAACATTACCTTAAATGTTCTCCTATATACATATATAAAAAAAAAAAATCGCCACCCTCACATAAAAAAAAAATCCACCACCATAATAATATCCCCAACCCGAAACTACACAAAGCTCAACGATTTCTCTCCACAGCAGCATACCTATTACACGTACAACACGCCTCGCTCTCTATACACGCTCGCTCGCTCGCGAAGGCAGGCATTCCGTCCTCGGCGTCGCTCACGTCGTCATCGCCGAGGAGGCGGAGAGAGAGAGAGAGAGGAGAGGTGAAGGGGAGAGAGAGAGAGAGCGGCGGTCGACTGCTGCTGCCGCGTCGACGACGTCGGAGACGGGAAAAATGCGACGCGCAGTGGCGTGGCCCCGTGCTCAAGCCGCCGCGTGTATATAGCCTGAGCCTGCTCTCTCTCTCTGTGTATATAACGCTGTGTGCAGCGCGATGTCTGCGTCGTTGCTCTCGCTTGCGCGCGGTCGGCTGAGAGTGTATTATAGGTGCATACTGCCGAGAAAGAGAGTAGCGTGGATTCTTTTTTTTTGTTAAGAGGGTACGTTCCGGTGATGGTTCGTGTCTCTCAGGGATTGTCGAGTTTAGATAAGAGGGCGATGAGTTATTCGAATGGCTTTTTAATTATTTTATATTTTTTAAACTACCGCGTAAATGAAGTTTTTAACGAGATATAGTAGAACCCTACCATCGGTAACCCCCCTAAAACTCTCTCTTACTTCCCCTGAAAAATCGATCCACTTCTATATACCCGAAAATCACGTTCGGTCGCAGCTGCTATTATCCCCGGCCACGCGGTCCGTACAAGGACCAAGCGCAACGCTTTTGCTAGCCTACACTCCGAAGCGTAGGTATATAGACACTCGCCGTCCATGTAATCTCTCTCCCCCACTTGGGCGTCGCATTTTGCGCCGGCCGCGCGTCGCCTCCTCGAGGAGCGTCCGCTTCCGTCGCCTCCAGCGAGAACCGCGCCATCGGCTGCTATATACTACTCCTCCTCTCCCTCTCCTCTACTCTCGCGGTGCGACCGGAAACCCGACGGACTGTATCTGTCTGTGTGCGCTTGTGGTGGCCAGGCCCGTCAGGTCAATACGGCCTCGCTCGAGCGAGAAGAAGACGATTTTCTCGTTCTTCGTATATTACACTGCCGTATTATATATATTTGAGGGTGAAGAATATAACGCAGCCGATCGGAATATATACCACCGGTATAGATATATACACGTCGGTAACGTAGATTCCCGCGTGCATATTAAAGTTTGAATTGAACGCGGTTTATTAGAGGGCAATCTTGCAGACGACAACTACCTACCACCGTCGTCGCTGCTATTTTTACGTATTAATCGCAGCGGCGATCGATCGACCGACCGGGCTGTAGCAATTCCCCCAGCACAGCTAGCGCGCCCCTTTGAGGTTAGAGATCGTTATATAGGGAGGTGTGTGCATCTGACCCGGTTCTCCCTCTATACCTCTCGGTGGTGCATTTCAATTTCCTGCGGGTTCGCCGGCAGGCTTGTATAAATATATCTCTGCGTGGATGACCGATAGCCATTGATGATTGAGCTTGTTGGCATATTATTATAGTGCAAAATTGAGGGGGTTTCAGGTTGTTTAGGGAACCCCAGAACGGGTAAAAAGTGTATACAGAGTACCAACTGTATGTTGTAATTTTCCAGTATAAAATCCCTATATATGATTTAAAAAACTCAATTATCCATCATAGCATCTATAGAAGCTACCGTATTATTACCAAGTTCAGCGAGAATATAACCAACAGCGCAGGCAACTTCGATCATCCTCTGCGCAAACATTATATTGCGTCATTCATCATCACGTCCCGTATATATCTACGATAAGGAAAACACCCAGCAGCAGCATCCCCATCATCGCACAAAGAGAAAAAAAAATACCCGCCTCCGCTCACCCACGCTCTGTATCCCCCGCATCAGCGCAGAACCAACCGCCTCTCTCTCTCTCCCAGCTATATAGTGTATAAACCAGAGCTCTCTCTCTCTCTTTCTCTTTCTCTACACACAGCCAATGCGCAGCTCTCCGTCGACGGGCGCGCTTCCACGTCGCACTCTACCTACCTACACACCCGGCGGCAGCGGGTAACGATCGATTCCCCGACAACGTCGTGCGCGCCAGCGGCGCACACACAGATATATAGGATACCCATACTCTCTCTCTCCCTCGCGCGCACACACAGTTACATCGTAACCCCCGCCGCCGTCGCTGTAGTTTCAACAGCCGAGCGAGCGAGAGAGAGAGACGGAGCTAGCCCCAACCTCGCGCGAGATACCGCCGCTTCCACGTAACGGCTGCTGCTGCTGCTGCTCAACCGCACCCGAGAGAGGAGAGGTAGAGAAGGAGAGAGAGAGAGAGAACGCCCGGCTGGGACCGACGCGAGCTGGTTGGTTAGGTCGGTGCGGCTCTCATGTGCGCTCTCTGACGCGCGCGCGCGCGCGACGGGGCCACGCACCGGGTGTCCGGGAAAGAAAAATGTCGGTGGCAGAGAGAGAGAGAGAGAGAGAGAGAGAGAGAGAGAGAGAGAGAGAGAGAGAGAGGCGAGGCCGACAGCCAGCGGCGGCCGATGCGAGCTGCGTGCCCGAGGTTTCCGAGCAGCAGCAGCGACCCGGCGTCGGTTCTGTTTCGTCTCTCTCTCCCTTGCTCGTTCTCGTTCTTTCTCTCTCTCTCGTGTCCGGGTTGCTGCTGCGTGGCGAGGAGCAGAGAGAAGTCCGGGATGGCGGTAGCGCCGCGGCTGTAGTTGTATAGCGGCGTGGAATGTTTTTTTGTCGGTCGAGGGATTGCTACGGTATGCGTTGCACGGGTAGCTTTTAGAGGATGCGAATATTTTGACTGGATTCTGTGTAGTAGGAGTTTCGGAGTAAACCGTTTCGTAGGTTATTTTTTTTTTGCCTTTTTTAGTGTATTTTGAGAACGATAGGATGTAGCTTTGTAGTTAAGTTGGTAGAGGGATAAATTTAATTATGAAATTCCGAAGAGCGAGTGAGAAACATTGAATTAAATCAGAGGTATAATAATGCAGCGGTACTTTGCTCCCTTTAATAGAGAATGAGCACCAAAAGTTGTTAAAGATTCATGGCTCTAGTTTTACATCTCTTACACTTCGCTGCGTTAAACTGCGCATGCATAAATTCCTAAATAGATTTTAAAAGTTACACCACAAAAATCAAAAGCACCGCGTAAACATTATCGTCGTATAAAGCTCGCTCCGAAACTAATCATGAATCAACAGCGCAAAGTCCTCTTTGAAATACTTATAATACGAATGGACTTGTAAAAACAAACTACGGACAATCGACAATTTGATTGAGCAAGTATATAAGTAGCTTGCACTTTCGAGTAAAAAGTTACGATGAATTCTGTCGGCAACTTATACTCCGCTCCGATATACATACATATATACACACTCGCATCACGCCGCGAATTTTCGGCAATGGTCGCGGAGAACCGAGTGGAAGTGACGACGAGGAGGAGAGAAAGAAGAAAAAAGAATTGGCTGGACTTTCACTTTCGCATTATTGGCCGGTCGGACCGGCGTCGTCGGCGCCTTTTCGGATAAAGCCCGTTTATCACTTGCATGGGCTGCACGGTCCATATTGATTTTCGATATCGAACGTGCGCCGCCGGTGTATATCCTCGGCGTTTGCAATAATATTTGTTTACGATAAAACAATCCATTGATGTCTTGTACAAAGAACAACCCATAATATATACCATTTTCTAACCTCTCTCTCTCCACACTATCATTATACTACTGAAAAACAACGTCAACGCACTCGCCCGATAACACACGCGGCTGCGAGTATAAGTAAGTAGTCTTCCGATTTCGAGCCGCTGCTGCTCCCACGTGCGGTGAGAGCGCACACAACGCGTCTAACCTAACCTCAACAACGACGCCGCTGCGAATATAACGTGCGCATTTTATTTTTCTCGCATCGAGAGCCTACGGGGCAGCTGCGAGCGCGCGCGTGCCTCGCAGGCGGGATTTCTCGAGCGTGAGCGAGCGAGAGAGAGAACAATGTACCTAAGTAACGGCCGAGAGAGAAGGAAAGTATATGACGAGTCGTCTTGCATGTATAATATACTGGAGTATCACGGATTTTTGCTTTGATTTTTCGCAAAGTTTTATATAACCGACACATGGCCCAGTGACATTTTTTTTGTTCCGCTCCACCGCCCGATATTCGCATCATGCCCTCCGTTACCCTGGCGTCAATCGATCTGTGGTAGTGTGCGCACACACGTCCCTATGTGTGTCTGTGTAGTATAGGTACTATACGATACGACCATTCTTCTTCTTCTTCGCCAATTCGCGAGGCGAAAAAAAAGGAGGAAGACAATACGCGAGGGAGGAGGGTCTTTTCGTATATATAGATACTCTCTGTCGAGCCGATTGGTGAGATGAACAAGAGAGAGAGATTGGAAAGATTTTTGGGGATTCTGCGCGATCGTTATCTATAGCACAGCAATGGAAATCTGGGTTCAAATCCGTTCGAAATAAGTATCATCCATAATAAAGTTCATGTAAATTTTGAATAAGCTCCCAGTCGCCGGGTCGACGCACCTATATTCGCGTCCTCATCGATTCCACATTATCCTATCCTCCTAAACCATACAAAAAATTTTATCTCACCCAAAAAAAAAAGAGCAACCCATCCTCTCTCTCTCTCTCACCACAAACCCTCATTCTCTGACTCTTGCTAAAACCAGGCCGCCTTGGCATGAGACCACTACACTCGCTGTATGCGCTCCGCTCGCCGGCATAGCTCTCCTCCTCGCCTATCGAGTTACTACGCCGCGGCGGCGGCGGTGGTATACACCCGGTGGCACGAAAAGCCCCTCGCCTCGGCGAGAGCATCGATCGGAGCGAGCAAGCGAGACGGCACAGCGACGATGACGAGGCAGCAGCCAGCCAGCAGCGCCGCGAGGAAAACGGGGACGTAGAGCCGGCGCGCACACGTTGCGCCATGGCACAGAGAGAGATGGAGAGAGAGAGAGAGAGAGGCGAGCCCTGCCGCCGCCGGGGAATCGATGCACGCCCGAGGTGAGCTCTCTGCGGAGAACTACTCGAGGATTCCGAGCTGCTGGGTGTTATGTCGCTGGGTTGAGGATCTGTTTTTTAGGTGGGATGGTGGGTTATGGTGGTGAGATGGTTGTGGTTTACTTGTCGTGCTCTAAATAAATTTTGTATTACGGTGAATTATTATTACTATTATTATTCGCGAGCTTGTATAATCATGGATAAATGGAGAATATAATAAATGTATTTAATGTAATAGGAGATAACGCGATAAAGCTCAGAAATATTTTTCATAATTAAATATTGAGCTGTCTTAGTAGTATGTTTCAAATGATTTTAATTAATTAATATTATTTGGAAGGTAATACACATACATTTCGTCAAATATATACGAAACTAATTATTATATATCACAATGGTATATGTGATGCTTTTAATGAAATTGCTTCATCAAACAGCACAGTTCCATTATCCGATAATTTAAAAACCTTATTTCAAACGAGATTGCGATATGTACACTTTATTCGACAATTAACGCAAAGCATTGCTCTGTTTTTTTTTCTGTACCGCTCCTTAATGCCTCTGCATTCCGGGAATGCAGATTGGAATTCGTATAAGTTACCGAAGAATTGGGCTGTCTTAACAAAACGAAGAAAGTAAGTGCACGTCGTAGGGGCCAAAATCATTCTCCCGTGGATAATTACATCATGCATCCAGCGGACACTCGACTTGAAAAGTATATAAATTGGTATTATCTCAAAAACAACGGTATATGAGAAAACTATCGTTCATTACGTTAAACCGAGATTTCGCTGTTTAGACAAGGCTGAATAGTTAAATTACCGAACGATAACAATGTTTTTTACGTATAGAATTTGAGAAAGATTACGGGTCAATTATAGTTAAAGGGTCTGTTCACTCGGCTACCCAATAAAATCTCCTCCTCTCCCGAGATATTATACCTCCACGGAAAGGCTCTACCAGGATATCAAATTTTCACGCTCTACATAAATAAACCAAAACCCCCTATTATAGAGCTCTAAAAAGCCGAGAAAATCGGTTCTTCAAATTCACTCCGTATAGAAGTAAATTACCAGCCATTACCTTAACCCATTAATATCTAAATCTATGCGTCTCGCATTTGCACCCTGCGGGCGCGTAATTGCCTCGGAAGCTTAAAAACCCATCACGCGTAAAAGACATCATCGACGATAGGCGCCGTGTTACACATACAATCCGGTGGTTTAAATCCGCGTTATGTAAAAAACTTATGTAAAAAATATTAATTTAAACGTCGCCGCGGCATTGTTTTCGTCAATTACGTAAACTGGATAATCATATAATTGTATAATTGATAATTTGTAATAAGGTGCTAATCTTTTTTTTTTTTCATTTTTAACGATATGGTTTGGACGTAATTTCGTTAGTTTAAAATTAAATGGGTCTGAAGGTTGCATCGTTGGAATGCAACGAAATAATTTTTTACGATTGATTAAAGTTATTGAACAATAAAAATTTTATCTAAACGTTTGTCATAAACTCATTTTATACTATAAAACAGTAAATCTACATAATATTAATTACTCATAGTATAAATTTGAAGAAAAATTATTATTTTTTTTTTCCATTTCGTTGCACTCCAACGTTGCAAATTTCAGACACATAAAATTAACGCGAGACTGGTAAGTATATTTTTACGGGAATTAAAGCGACCGCGGATGTAACGGACAGTTTTCTAGAGCAAAATTTTCCCCTCTGCTTTTGGCGTATGCTTAATCAAGGTTTTCAGCTCTTTCAGGTTTAATTAAAAAGTATGACATAAACGAAAAAGGAAACTATGCGCTTTTGTAAAAAATTGTTGTAAATCACGGTTGTAATAAGGTCTCGTTGTGCTCCGAAATGTATAAAAACAGCTCGCAATAATTGCCTACTAAAACACTGCACTTCAACAACATGAATTCCAGAAAAAGACGTCAAATTTCTGTCTTTTTTTCATTTAAATAAGTTTCTTACATCGATTATATAAGTTTGCTCAAAAGTTTACATCGTTACAAAGTAAGAGTTCAACAAACTTTTAAAAAATTATTATTTTTTATATAAAAAATTGTACAGCCCGTCCCTTCCTCTTTTATATAATATACAAAACCGACCCAAATATCCTTATATACTTATAGTAACTTTCCTCCATTATAACCATTAAAAATTCTTTAACAAGCGAACTTTTGATTCACCCATCACCTTCCATACAAATCCCTTCGACCACCGACGACCCTTGCAACAAAAAAAAAGCGCACCAACATACATACCACCACGAAACTTTCGAAACGTATAATACATCAGCAGCAGCGCCTTTACCGCGATGCGCGCATCTGTCGCGCGCGGCGCGCAGCCCGCCGCCGCCGATTTGCCCACCACCGGCGCGGCGGCGGTCGGAGAGTAGGGGGTGTTTTGATTCTAAAGACACGTGTTTGTGTGTCTCACGACGGTCTCATGCGGCTTTCTCTCTCTCTCTTTTTCCGCGCGCACGTTTGTTCGTGTCTCTAACTCTTTTTTTTTGGGAGTTCATTGTGTTATTTTCGCGCGGATTCCAAAGAAAAAACAAGTCGCGATGATGTATAACGAAGGGGATCGCGAGGTTGAAGGGTACGAAAATGCACGTGATTACGGATTGAGAAACGCTCAATTTGTTTCTTTTATTTTGTAGTACTTGGGTGGTTTTTGTGCGTAGTATATTGCGTGAATCATTTCGCGCCTTGTGTGGCTGATTAATTGACCTGAGTAGCCGGAGAATTTGAAAATGAGCAGCACGGTAAAGTACTCGAAACAGGTTCTCGCGAGAGACGTTCGCCAGGACGTATAGAAAAGCAACCGAAATTATGTTGTTACTCTTCGAGGAGATTTACGTCGAGTGGCGAACGTTTCAGTCCGCTCGGAAAGACTTTTACTTTCAAAGCGCGCGCTGAATGGTCATGACAAATAGAGAGCAAAAGTGAAATAAACTATCACAGTCTCCGCTTTCGCCAATCACATTATTATTCCCCACTAACCTCATATAAGAAAACAAAACCTTTATCGAATTCCTCTATATGAATCATCACCACCTCTCTATCGCAAAAAAAAAGGAATCCCAATCCCACCGGGCGACCCTCATATTCTCATCCACTCTCTTTCCTTTCAAGCGCGCGCCGCCCGCACACCCAAGAAACACGACGCCGCGCTTGGCAGGCTCGACAAGATGGTCGTCATCGTCGTAGTCTTCTTCGTCGTCGTCGAGTGGGCACCGGAGTAGTAGGTAGAAGCCCGTTCTTCTTCTCCCACTCTGTCCCTCCCCTACTCCGCCGCTCACGCAGGTATAGACGTGCCGTGCGCGCGGAGAGCGGAAGGGACGACGACGACGACGACCACACGTTCGAGAGCCGATGATGATGGAAATACGATGCGACGCAAGCTCGGGCACCGACGTGAAGCTGGATTATGGGTATAATTTTAGGGGCGGAGATGTAAGAAGGAACGGTTGCAACGGGATGGACGAGAGGATGTAAAGTTTTGGAGGGTTTAGGTATACTTATAGGTGAGAGCAGATTTGGCGCGAAAATTTCCCGCGATTGTGTAGTAAGGAGGTATAAATATATATAAGAGAACGTCGTGCACGTGCGTGACTGCCTTGTTCTACTAAGACGATGGGTATAGGTATACAGATATATAAGTGGCTTAGGATTAAGAGGTCTCAGTTCGAACGACTTTCTATCTAACTTGTAAATTGCCCATCAATATCTAACAAATAGGTACACAACTTTTATAGCAAAAAAGAGAAAACAAAATTTAAAGAAACATTTTTCCTCTACCTCTTTATCTGCCACACACACACACACACACATACATACTCCCGCATGATCGTCAACCTCGAGAGGTACGGCCATTGGCGACGGCAACAGCGGCGGCGCTCAAAGAGGACGCGCGCGTTCGCATTATATACACGCTCGCTGCGCACGAACGAGACCGAGGACGACGGGCCTGGCCTGTGTATGCTGCTGCAGCGGACAGCGAAGAGAACGCCCTCGGCAGTGCGAGAGAGACGGAGGTATAAGCGAACGAGCGCGCCAGGTGTGCCGAGTAAGAGAGTTGCGGCTTTGTGCCGAGAGAGCCGAGGTGAGCGTTCCGAGAAGGAGAGGTATAGGATTTTCCCTGCGCGCCGAGAGAGAGAGGTAGAAAGGTTGTAAAAGTTTCGGCGTGCCGTGAGGGATTTATTGTAGTGCCCAGAGATTAGGTTGTATAGTAGTAGGTATATTGGGGACGATGGTGTAGGCTATGTAGCGGGGAATAGGGTATTACGCGTGGATGTTTGCAAAACGTTTGGAGTAAATGTACCAAAGTAGGAAGATCGCTGTATGTATGTATATATAAGTGGGTTTTTACGCGTTTTTGTTTTGATCCGTACAGCGGTTTTATCATTCATCAAATGATTATATTTTGTCTTTTATTTAATGTTAATGTATACCCACGACGAGAAGGCTGATAACCGCTGCGTTATTGAATAATGTAACTATATAATACAAAAGTATCAATGTTCAATACGATAAGATGTGTACGTTTTTTTCCCCCTGTAGGAAAAGAAGAATATAGTCTACACTGGCCAGCTATAAGCGCTCGCTTATATAGAATACAAGGAAAACTTTTCCTCGTACGGATACCCCGCGCATAATCGCTATATCTATCTCCTATATATACATTCATCAGTAAACTACAACAACACCTTCATTCGTTCCAAACCTCGCCGCGCCGTCTTACTCTCTTTCGATAATATACGCACTCGCCGCGTTGAAATTCAATCGCGCTTCGAAAGCGGCTTATCACGCACGCGGAGAGACTTACTTACGCGCGCGCGTATTTTCACGCTGCACGCAGGCGCGATAACGCGGTGTATAGCATACGTAGAGCCGAAAACAAACATAGCAAGAAAAAGAGAGAGAGAGGTATATAGGTATATTATGCAGCTCTCACGGGCGATAATCGATAAATCCAAGCGCCGCCGCCTAATTGCCCGGCGAGCGTGTATTGTAGCGCGCAGCGCGAGTTATTCCGGCGCTCATGTGTGGCGGCAGTTTTTGAAATTGCTGCACGCATAGAGGTAGTAGGTTTACCTCTATATAAAAATCGCCGATTACTAAGCTGCAGAGGCCGGGGAAAAGCTTCTGGAATATAATAAGAGGCGCGCAGTTGCGAGCCGAAAGATTACGTTCAACCGCGCTGCCGCGATAAAGGGGCTGGAGTGTGTACATGTATATGTATATAATAAATATATATGCGAATCAGTGCGGCGTGTTATTGTGTTGTTATACAAAGTAGAGCAGCGCGCTTGTATACTGTTGTTCGCAGGCACTTAATAATCAGCGTCTATGCGTCTCGGCGCTCGCGTAAATAAACAACGTTATTAGGTTTTGAAAGCGCTGCAACTTGCGGGAACTCTTTCGGCGGGAACGACGAACCTTGCTTAATTACACACACATATATATATATATATATATATATGCGTACACAAAGAGAGAGAGAGAGAGAGAACAGTGGGATTTCAAATCTAGCAGACGACTTGTACTACTCTCTCTCTTTCTATACATATATATATACAACAAACCACAACGCAGCGCGAAATGCCCAATCGAATAGTATGTATACGCGCGCGCGTGCAATAAGAGAAAAACAAACCCGATCCGCCACGGTTGACGTGCAAACCCTAGCGTGCTAACCGCGCGGTAGGTACCTCGAAACAAAACAATCGCAGCTAGATCCAGAGCTTAGCTAGTCTTCTTCAAGGAATAAGTATAACACACAGAGAAAGAGAAATTGAAAAACTCACCTTGAATGGTAGGCAGGTTTGTATTTTGTCGACGAGCTGTCGGTTCTTGCCCTCCTGGCCGAAGATGTCCATCTTGACGGCATCGTAGGAGGCGCATAGCCTGCATAGATCATCGTACCGCTGCTCACCATCCTGTGATTTCTGTAGCTGTTGCAGCTGCTGCTGCTGTTGCTGCTGCGGTTTCTCCATGTTGCTGCTGATGGCTGCTCACGAGTAGGTAAGGCTGCTGCAGCCGCTGTCACGGCACATCGAGGACTGAGGTAGTCGAGGCAGCAGGGAGCAGCCGTCGAGGCCGCCAGCACAGCCACCGCCGCTGCCGCCGCAGCCGCCAGCGAGACGCCGGCGTTGTTGCCGAGGCAGACTTGCTCGGTCGGCTCCGCCGCGCGAGTAGCTCCGCACACACAAGCAGCGGGGGGAACACACGCACGCACGACGAAGGAGAGGCGAGCCAGCCAGCCAGCCGAGCGACCTCGATGATGACGAAGACGAGGCACGCGCGCTAGCGTTACGAGCAAGCAGCCAAGCTCTTTCCCTCTCCTCGTAGCTGATCCTCTCCTTTCTCCCTCTCTCTCTCTCTCTGTATTTCTCTATCTTTTTCCTCACCTCGTTCAACCAAGACTGTGGTGGTAGTGGTGCTGATCGTTGCTGCACGGGAACGTTATACGTATGTCCTCACGTTGAAGTAGCTGATGCTGATACTTGGCGATGACGATGACGAGTGTCGTCGGGGACATGGAGACGGGGAGAAAAATGACACACGCAGCTGAAGCGCACACACAGAGACCAGCAGAGCACGACCTCCTCCTCCGGAGAATGGCGACGCTAGTCGAGGCGAGGCGAGGCTCGCTTGTCTCTCTCTCCTCTGCGTCGCTCGTTGCTGCTCTCGCTCTCCCTTGTGCTCTCTCGCTCTCTCTCGCTCACTCTGCAGGCTGCCTGTCGGCGCGGACTACTGCTGGCGGTCGACGCGTCGGGGCGCTCGCTCAGGTTAGAGAGCGCGGGGCCGAGGAGAGAGCGCCGCCGCCACCGCTCCCTACTCACGGGACGACCGCGCGGACGGCTACTCGGTCGTCCCCACAGCCATCAGCAGCATGCCGGCCGTCGCCATGTTGTGTATGAAAGAGAGAGAGAGAGAGAGAGGGAGGGAGAGAGAGAAAGTTCTGGCTGGCTGGGCTGGATATTACTGTGGGATATACCTACGCACGACAACACGTGTTGACGGCCGAGTGTGTGGGTGGTTTGGGTAGAATGAGGATGTATGTGTGTATATGTAGAGAGAGGTGATGGGGTGACGGACACTTGTTAGGAGTGAGGGATGAGGTGGTTGATGAAGGGTTTTGGAACCGGGTGGTTGCGGGAGATGGGGTGGAGATGGTTGGGAAGATATGGGGTTTGCCATAATGGAACATATTAGCGGCATTTGTGAGCTCGGTTGGAATTGGACACGAGACGGTTTTTCGCAATATCTTGTCGAACGCGCTGGCAGAGCCATCTTACGGGTGATGGGCTGGTTAGCGATAACGAACCGGCAAAAATTACGCGAGGTTTTTTTAGTGGATGGATGGAAGGTGGCGTTGAACGCTTGTTTGCCACAAAATGTTGTTTACAGGATGGATCCAAATGATTGTATTTTTCCGGACTTTTTTTTTTTTTTTTAATAAAAAAAGGTTCTAGTCGAGTTGAACAAAAGAAATCAATGTTTTCGTTTATTTGTTTATTATTATTTTATTTTAATAAGTTTTGCAAGCTTTCCTTAAAAATAGAAAATAAAATACAAAGTTAATAAAGCATTATATAAATGTAGTACATAGCATAAATATTTTATAAAAAAAAAAAAAAAAAAAAAAAAGATTGTTTTGTTTTAATGTTCTTGATATAATATCTATCTATGAACCAATAAATTATTGCATTGCTGTTTGAAACATGCTTTAAATTATTATAGAATTGTTAATACTGTATTGTTACAGAAATTTAAAAAAGTGTATACATACATCAGACATTTTGTAATAATAATTATCAATCGGTTATGTAATATCTGTTATAACTAACAAAGAAAAGAAACTTTTTTTATTCAGTGTGCGTAAAGCGCGGCTTTACGCATTTTGCAAATTTTTAAAATCGATTTTACGCCCCCTGTATTGAAAAATATTGTTTGATACACGTGCGAAAGATAATTCTACACTCGTGTGATTGTCACCTCATGCACTCGTGATAGAATCAAAACTTTCACACTTGTATCGAACACTACTATTTTACAGAATGTTCCACATTCTACATCCTTAACATAGCAAGTTCATAGCTTATTTATTATATATGTTAAAATTAAATATCACTACAAACAAAAATAATAAAATAACAAAAAAGAGAGAATCATTATAATGAAATCTTGGAAATAACCATAAATCACATTTTTTTTTTTTTTTTACAATATTTATTATTTATTTATTGAAGGTACCTTCGAATATTTTCATAGTTCATCTTATTTATTCGATAATGACAATAATAACTATAACTATAATAATATAATCACTCACACACGCTTTCCCCCGATAAATTGCAAAATCTTTTAAAGGTGCTTACTTCTTCGCGATCACCCGCAATAATAGATTTCTCCATTCATAAACGAACGACGTTTAATTGCTCATCACACGCGTTTATTAAACGTACGGAAAATAGAAAATATTATCATTTGTGAAAATCATTTACACACACGTTCGCGCGCGCACAGGCGTGAAAATCGCGTATAACTCGGGGGGGAAGGGAACCGTCAGAGCGGCTTCAGCACTCGTGCACATACAGGTCCCCCGACATTTTAATTCATCTCAACAAGGAACATTCACATAAAATCGCCTGCTCCTTTACCACTTGCATTATACTTCGATAGTCTTACATAAAAAGAAACACATTTTTACTTTCGCCTCTTTGATTTACTCCACTAAGCACTTCCCTTTTTTCTCCCTCTCTCTCTCTTGCCTTAGCTCGTAAAAAAGAAAAACAAATGAAAATCTCGGTGTTTTTTTTCTTTACATTCGACGCCAAATAAAATGTAGCGTTGCTTCAAGTTAACATCTTACGCGCGACTGCACTCCAACCGTTGAATAGATAACTGGAGATCGTACTCACTTTTCCCTTATAAATTATTACTCCTCATTCTTCGCCGACACGGGCCCGAAACGACGCTGCTACGATTAAATTCACAGTTTTAAATGAACTTTTGTAAAAAAGAAAAAGAAGTAACGTCGATTCTCACCGACAAATGCGGCGTTAATCTTTTTGACACATGGACTCTCTGTTTTTTCTCTTCCTTTTTTTTATACTTTTATCGCGCTCAGTTAAAAAGTATCTCGACATCATCGACGTCCGACACCCCGTAATCGTCCGATGAGAACATCCCGTGGAAGTCGATGCTGTCGTCGCCCGAGTCGTCGTTGTCGCTGTTATCGTCGTTGTCGTCTCCATCGTTGCGATCGTTGTCGTCACCGTTGTCATCTCCGGGCGCATCGCCATTATCGCCATCTACGTAATAATTGTTAAATACCATTAAGTAATTTAACAACGAATTCATATCGTCTGGGTCATCACAAAAGGTCATTAATAACTCAAGTTAATTTTTCGTTTTATATAACAAAATATATACTTTTAATAACAGTAAATAAATTAAATAACAACTATATTTAAGAAATGAGCTCTCTAAGTGTTGAAAGTAATTCAGAAATTATTGTACCATCAGCGTTGTTGTCGTCGGAGCCAGAATTCGAACCATCGTCATCACTGGCATCCAGATCATCTTCATCATCATCTTCCTCACCCTCATCCTCGTCGTCTCGGCGGCGGCCGACATCGTACAAGCGGACGCACGATTCTTGAATGCTGTCAAATTCACCTTGATTCTCAACGACGGCGATTTGTGTGTCAAACTTGTTGCACGCGAGGTCGTAAATGCCTCTCTTCACATCGAATGTGGCTGTTTAAACATAAGATCATTTGTGTACAATTATTAGATAATCAAGTTTTAATAATAAGCCTAATGTGAAAGATATTTATCAGAAATACGTGAAATACCGCTCTAATATCAATATAAGACTTACCAATGTTGCTGTAATCAAGGGCGTCTAGCGTCTTAAACGACGTGACGTAATGTGACTCGTCCTCATTTTCTTGATCCAAGGACACTGCATAGATGATATTGTTGACTGGCGAGAAGATGACGTTCATCTGGTCCAACGCTGGTACTGTCTTGAGGAGATGAAACGTCCTGAGATCCCAAACTTCTGTGTTAGACACGACTTCCGTTCCGTTCGGATGGAACACACCGTTCAGCGTCTGGTTGAGCTTGTCGAATTTGTGAATCTCCTTGGCTGAGTTAACGTCCCACAGGATACCGTCGCTTAGGATCAACTCATCGTTCATGCTAAAGGTCGCCCGGTTCTTCTGGTACTGGTTCGATATCGAGGGTGTCAGAGTCTTTAAAAGTTTACCTGTTCCTATATCGTATATCTGAAAATTTTAACGATAACATGTAAAAAAATGTAAATAACAAGGAGCAAAAAAATAGTTGAACCGAAAAAAAAACTTACCGTAGCTACTTCTCCCTGAGTACCAACGATTCTGTCCTGCAGCTTGCTGAATTCGACATAGTCCTCGTGATCGAGAGGTATCTTCATGTCGAAGAACTGGCCGAGACTCCACAACGCCGACATCGGCGACCTCCAAGCCGTCGAGGTGAGCAATAGATCGCCGCGTTGATTGCACTCTACGTGCGAGACGTAGGACTCGTGGCACGAATAAGTTGACTCTTCGGATCCGGTTCGCGCGTTAAACATTTTGACTTCGCCAGCGTACGTACCAAGGAGCAGATACTCTTGACAAGGCTATTAAATAAACCAACAAATTATTAAATTTTGTTGAATTTAATACTTATTGATTATTATTGTATGATCTATTGTTATCTAATATTTATTAATTACTATTCATAAAACTTACCGAAAATGTACAACATGTGAATGTTCCGTCGACATCGAGGGGTCGGAAAGTTTTTACCGGACAGAAGCGGCTGTAAATGTGTCGTCTGTCGAGCCGCCTTCCATCTACTCCCCATTGTCTCCTCGATAACCTTACAGTTACGTTCTGAGGAGATGAATTTTTCTTGCATGGGTCTGGACATTTGTGAGGCCTAAAAGTCAAAATATAATATTATATACCTGGAAAAGGGTAAAATTAATAACTCCTAACATACTATCAAATATTATGACTTACTCGAATAAGTTAAACTGTGGGCATGTAACCATAGGATTTTTACAAAGTGCATGCTGATTTGTTAAATACTCCGTAATAATAGAATCTAATGTAACTGTCTGGACATTTGACGATACAATGCCCAGTGCGGTTCCACCGGGATCTCTGGAAATTTGTTTTTGCAGTGACCTACAAGTAGCCTGTGATTGATTTTGATTGTTATTTGTGCATGGGAAGATAGGTTGACCTGTCGATATTTGCCTTTCTGTGGTTTTCCTATATCACAAAAAATAAGAATATTATTTAAAGCTCGGAAAAAAATAATAAACTGTTACAGCTAACGAATGATTTTATTCGAATTCTTACTTTTGATTAACTTGCAATTTTATGGGTTGACTATTAGCCGAAGGACTTTGATTCAAAGTCTCGGCCAACTTAATTCTAATAGGATTGTTCGTCGCGTTGGGAGTAGAGGTGGACACAGCACCGGTATGAGATACGAATCGGGACGTATTAGTCGTCGGTGTTGTGGTGACTCGTGGCGTTCCATCTTTCTGCGCGCATCTTGTGTTATACAAATTGGCTGCGGCGCCTGGAGAGAAGGCTGGTCTTGGCTGCTTGACGAAAAATTAACTTTTAGTTTGCAAATATAACAAACAAGCGTTTGCAGAAAAAATTTTTACTCAAAGAAAGACTTACAGTTGTACCGGCTGGACTGCGGTAGTGAAAAGGTTGATATGTTAAGGATTTCGCAATCGTTGGAGATTCTAAATTTGCTTCTTTTAGTAGAGTTGCAGCAGATTCTGTGAAACCCTTGGACAGTAAGTGTTGATAGATCAATTGATGTAATTGTTGTTCGTTATACAGAATTCTCGTTTGTGCTACGACGTTTGCCTAAAATTTAAAAAATCACGGTTAATTGTTTTACAATAACTACTTTAAAGACAAAAAATTTTTTAAGCTATTTTTTTTATCTTACCCTGTGTAAGCTAACTAAAGAAATTTCGTACTCAGCCCCGGTAGGCTTTGCCTTGCCAGACACACGCTCCATCAGTTCTAAGGCATACTTTTGGAACATAACGTGTTCCTGTCTCTTCTCTTGAAGTATCGGATCCTTCATAAGAGCTTGAATTTGGCCATCGGTAAACATAGGTAGTTTGCTGATAATCTGTCTGACTTTTTCACTCCTAGCGAGACCCGCCAGAGCTCGACAAGCCAGAGCCCGAATACTGTCTGCATCCGTAATTGGTGTCTTTACCATCATTAGTTGTAATAATATCTGTAAAAATTAAAAAGCAATTTATAAAATTGTTCAACTTTTTAAAACAACTTTAATACCTTTTAATAGTAAACCGAAACAAGTGACTCACCATAATACCATTGTTGGATCGGACACTCTCCCACACTTTCATTATAAGGTCCTCACTATTGTGAATATTAGTTTTCTTTTTGGCGGAGCCGGTTAACGAATAACGAGCAACGTTACCACCAACGCGATTTATTGGTGCGCAGACACAGTTGATGATAGCGCGGAGAGCCGCCCGCTGAACGTCCGCGTCAGCAATGATTTCGCACTCAGCCGCGGCCAGCAGCAGATTGATCGACATGCTCATGGACAGATCGGGCATGTCAACGCGCTCGCACAACAGTAGCATGACCTTCGGGACCACCGAGCAAATTGCTATGACATCCAAGCAGGCGCGAACCGTTTCAGCACTCGATGTTGTGTGTGGACTGTTGATTAAAATATACATATTTTTTATTGGATCGTTCACACCATACCGACTTTGATGCAATGAATTAAATGTATATATTTTTTAAATTTATGATAAAAATGTTAGTATATTTACCGGGTGTTGTAATTCCATTCACGAGCAAAAGCAATTATTTGCAAGAGCAGCGAAATACCACCCAATCGGTGCAGCTGCTCCACTGGTGGCCACAATGCTCTCAAGGACATAAGTTCTTGTAGAACCTCAACCTTTGTTTGGACTTCGTCCGCGCTTAGCTTGCATGCCTGAAAAACATAAAGTATTATAAAAAAGTGTTTTTTATTTCAAGGGTTGACCCTCCCCATCGACTATTCAAAATTGTTTTCAAAATAATGGAGGGTAGCTATAATATAGATATA
>UXGD01001252.1:0-37242 GCA_900474315.1 Torymus auratus | reverse complement strand
TTGGAATGTGTAAATGAATCTTTGTAAAAATGTTCATAGCTTTAGGTCTACTAGACCCTCCCAAGCCACCTTAAGCTTCCCATAAGGTTTGATTTTGCGTTTCTTTCCATCATTCCATTCTATTTATCGTGGAATAAAAACCATAATTAGAGCGCGAAATGTCCTCTTCGATATCTCGGGGAGTTACACTGTGAGTATGTTTTCAAATCATCCCAAATCACACGTTATGTTCCAAACGATTTCCAAATTTCTCTGGCGGTAATTCGACTAGTAGAAAGTAAAAGATCAAACCCGCATCATATTATTGCTGCGCGCAGAGATTAACACAGCAGCGCGAACGAAGACAAAAAGAGGGGTGCGCGCGAGAGCAAGACAGAGATGTCGACGGGGAAAGGAGAAAATAAGTGAGAGTAACGAATGGTGAAGGGTGGAGAAAGAAGCGCGCCTAGGGGTGTATGGGCAGAGAGACGAAGCCGGGAGAGAGAGAGAAGGTGGCACTGATTTTAATCAAGATATGGCCTGGCAGGCAGGCAGGCAGCCGGCGGATCAAGTGAGCTGAAACTATTGATTTTCTAAGTGCTCGTGACCAAGTAGCCTCTCGTTGCGCAATTTTGAAAGTGAAGAAGAAAAGAGGGCCAGAGGCTTAATCTCCTCTCCCTCGCCCCGTATCTGCGGATTTTCATTTAAGAGGATCTGCCGCGCGCGCCGAGTAGGTTCGATGCCCGTTCGGTTGGTACACATTATATATTTCTTATTGAAACAACAAATATATATACCTACGCACGCGCGCGAGCGAGAGAAGGAAGAAGAAGAAGGCGGACAATGCGCTTTTGCTAACGCTCGGCTTTATTACTTTGCCGCTCTTGCCGAAGAATAATGCCGAAGGAGAGAGAGAGTCGCTGTCTTTGAAGAACCTCCTCGATGGGTTTTATAACTTTTATCATTTCTCTGCGGACGAAATTTAACGTTTGCTTGTGGATGCGAATTAATTACTGTTGAAGAATTTTTTTGTAAAAAAGGTTATAATGTGTGATGGGTTATAAGTTTATGCTGTAAGTATAATATGAATATATTATGTATCTTTCACGAAAAGAAAGCAGTGATTAACTTACGTCTGATGCAGGAGATAAAGTAAGGGGATATCTTATAGTAGCGTTACGGATAACTCACCTGGAACATAAAAGAAAAACTCAATTATAGACACGCAATCATATATTTGCTTAATTTACATTAACCTTATAGTAAAAAAATTAGCAATCTTTGATTCAGGATCGGTTATTTTGACGTAACGAATCACTTGATCACCAACAAACTGACTCTGTATACATTTTATTATGATTGCCATGAAGAGATTATCCGAAAACTTGCTGCATACCGAATTCCCAAGGCAAGCAAAATTTTCACACAAAAGCACAACGTCGCAGGAAATACTTCCTCGAGGCGCGTATATAGCACTGTATGAGCGACGACGAGGCGCATAGGAAACACCAGTTAATCTCACGCCTAATCGTCCGCGTGCGCAGAGCGTCCAGCGGCATCCGAGCAATCTCGTTAATCGAAGTTGCGTGACGACGGCGCGCGGTGACGACGATTCACGGTAAATAAGTATCAACGACGACGTCCTCTCCTATCTCTCTCGTGCCCGCGCGCGCTCTCTCGCCCGTTAAGAGATTAAAGCCCCGCGAAGGGGGCGCTATATACGCGCGCCTTGCGCTTCGTTTTAGAGCCATTATAGTCGCGCGCAGGGGTGAGATCGAGGCCGCCGCCTCGACGTCGTCCCGCGAGAAACTTTTTTCGAGAGATAGACGCGCCGATCGGTCTTTGTGCGGAAAACGGGGGGAAAGAGAGAGGGAGACAATGACTGGGACGAAACAAAAAGGTGCGGAAGATGCCTGCGGGGGTGAGGGAGACTCAGAGAGAGAGAAGAGTGAAAGAGAGAGAGAGCCTTGTTTACTGTTACGAGGAGGCGGAGAGGTGGGACGAAATTACGAGATCAGGAATTGAAAGTTCTTTGAGACTCGGAGAGATAATTAAGGTTTCTGATCATTATGGATTATTATTTTAATTATAATGCACAAGTTATATCGCGAGTAATCATCAAAGTTGACGTTGAGAACTTATAAAATTTGAAAATTTAATATATAGAAATGTTGTTAGAAATATATTTGGTCAATAAGACGTTTCAAGTTTTTTAAATTATTTATTTTTCAAACCGAATATATTGAAAATATTAATTCTCATCTAATTTTACATAAAGCGACAATTCCCAACCATGGCAATTCCGCAACAGCATCCATCACGAAGCGCGGCGAAAAAAAAAAAAATTCAAGCAAACCCGAGCAGCGTAAAATTCAGGGTGCGCATATCGAACGGCAAATCGCCTCCCACACATATACATACATCACTCCCTCGTACTCCGCAAAAGGACAAAGATTAATAACGGACGATCCCCGCTTGGTCCGAGATGTATAATACGCTCACGGGGCGGCCCATAAAAATGCAAAAGGTGCGTCTCGCTCGGCGAGCCAGCGCCTATATGCGCGAGACAGAGGGCGAGAATACGCTGAGCTTGCGGAAAGGGTGCCTGCTGATGCGTGTGGCAAATGCATTAAGACCGCCTTTTCAGCTCTCGCTACCGCGATATTGAACTTTTCGGCGGCGGGGGGGCTTTAAAGCGAACGCCGCCTAGCGCGCAGAGTGGAACTTGAGAGCAGCCGGTATATATGTGCGGCTGGCTGCCCTTCAACTTTATCGTCCTGGACTTTTCGATTTTTTATCCTCTGGATTCTCGAAAGGTACATACATATAGTGGAGGTATATAGGTTTTGGACAGCGATGGGGATTTACGAGGCGGTGGTGGTTTGGGGATTTTTATACGGGTACTTGAGCTTGATTGCTTTTCATGAAAGATGTCAAAAATTTTATTCGCGGTCTCGCAGTGTTAATGTGTTTAATGGGTTTCATTTACTCGCGGGTCTTTTCTACTGACTGTATATATAAACACTGTGAGGTGGGACAGTATAAATAATAAAACAGTTATTATATATAAATATATCGAGGTAGATGAGATTTTTTTGAAAAAAAGAAAACTTGGTATACATGTGGTACGTGTGGATACACGTGCGAATATAGAAGAACGAAATACTTAATCAAGGCGTCCAATTACAATATGACAGCGATTAGCAGAAAGCCGAGCGGTGATGGCCGTGGCTTGTTGGTAGTGTTTGTGATTCGCGAGTTGGTGGCTCTGGTTAAATCCCAGGCTTTTTATTATTAATAGTTGCGATAGCTCACCCGTAACACATGCTACTTTTCTGAACTATAATCCAAACATATTTTTACATTATAACTTTTTACCAATTTTCGTAAAAACTGTGTGTTATTCACAATAACAAATAATAATTTCGCGCTACGACATCGTGCTATTTTCACAAGAATATTATTCATGAATTAGTTGTTATCCTTTATCGTAATCATATTTTAATTTATCTATATGTTTGACGTAGAAAACTGTTTCGTTAATTATAGCCTGGAAACCCGAAACCGTTAATTTACTCGGAAAAAGTTCTTTTATCGTATAAATTGTTGTGTTTGAAAACATCCAATTAATAAAGTCACAGAATGACAAACCACTTGGCACGATACACGATCGCACCACAACAAACTATATAACCCCACTACTTCCTCCGCGGATAGGGAAATTCCTGAAACGACTGAATGTCTCATTCACCGGCTGAAGACGCGGTAGTCCGTCGCCAAATACGCAATTCTGCTCGCGTCCAACATTAAAACAATGAATTGATAAAATAGGTGATTCTCGCTCCCAGAACTCGCCCACGTGCCAATTGTCAGCAGCATGCAGTCACTTATACTCATTCGGGAAAAACGTTCGTGCTTTCCCACTCGTTTATCGCGACAATAGTTCCGCTCGAACACCTTCCTGTACGTCAGTTAACTTCTGTTTGATAAAAATTATTATTGTACATTTGCATTTTATTTCTTCAATATGCCAATTAACTCATTATAATTTATCATTTTCCATTAATTTGTATTTTGCTTTTGTTAGTTGCGATTTCGCAAAAACTTCAAATTACTTAGAAAGTGACAATTTTAATTTATCTTTATAATTATAAGAATCATCCTTAGTACCGTTTTCTTTTAACTAAGATCTACTCAAGCGATTAAACATCTTTTTCTTCGACGTTAAAAATATTTTTCTGGCACGAAACAATAATGCATAATATTTCAAATGCAAAAGTATAAATTCGTTTTAAAAATAAAAGAAGAGCTGGTCTGTGGTTATTGAACTATCGGACCGCAAAGATTTATTGGAGCCGAGTTATTGGCATTTATTACACTTGGGCTTTGAGATTAATGGATACGATTCTATTCGCTGACCGTTGAAGTTATTTATGTTTTATTTCAGTATTGGGTTACTTTAATTCACAATAAAATATATAGAGAACTTTTATATTACTTTTGGAAATTTCAACTTCTTCCATCATGTGATTTTCAATTTTCGATTTTACCAAAGAGACAATACGCATTATTGGAACGTAAATGTTAACAGTTTTGTGTTCCAATGAAAATTTAATGATTTATTCCACAAAGAAATGCGACTTAGTAGATAAACCGGCAGTTAATAATGATAACAAGACATCGGTATTAGAAACATTAAGAAAAAATAGATAAACCGCATCATTACTATCGTACCCGGAAGAAAAAAAATGACGTTTCAGTTTTTCTCATTTTTCATATCGCAGATGATGAAATAGACGCATAAAATTATAAAAGTAACAATCTTCTCGTCTGTTTTTTGTTTCATCTGGCTTATGTTATAAGCTTTTCCATCCACAACGGGTTTAATCAAATAATGCAATAACGTTGCAAAATGGCACCTATACCGGGTTTTTCCTTAATTTGCACATTCATATAAACCAAATATTATATTAGAGAGCCGAATTATGTCTAGTTTGGGTCAGAGCCAAATTGGCAGAAAACGCCTATCATACCGATGCAATATGCTCTCTTCTCAAAATTAGAATCATGTTTTCTAAAACTTAATATTTGGTTTCCGTTAAATATGCGCGCAATAACACGTGAAAGTTATTTGCTCTACATACTAAATCATCTGATTGAGCGTTTTGCAATAATGACTTACACATGTTCAAATTATAACAACATAGAGCATATGGCAGTAGAAATGTAGATCTAGTTCCTGCATATAATAGCCGACACTCGCAGAATATATGATTGGTTCTCTCCTTCTAAAACGTTCAAGCTGTACTGTCTGGACCTGATTAGATATATAAAGATATACAAATTTTCAATATCACATTACACCACCATATTAAAAAACGATGGGTGCATTTTATTGTATAAATAATAATACGAGCTTTCAGAAGCCCGCACCATTCGCTCTAACATTACGTAAAGAAATATAATTTCATCACAAACAAGTTATTCTTCGCATTACTGCTGATCATTGCGCAACAAGGATTTTCCGATCTTCTCCAATTTTGAGAAAAATAAATATTCGCCTCCTCGAAAACAAAACATGTTTATAAGTAAATACGCGAGGAGAAAATATCCACCTTAACGAAGGCAATGTAAATTCCATATGCAGCACGGGCAGGCGGCAAACAACATTGACAAAGTCTAGACACGAGGCAGATACGAGATAAAGTGGAAAAGCCAAACATCGGACTAACCCGGGTACGCGCGATCAGCATCATTACATTATACTTACTCGGCGCTCGGTGGCGCGCGCTGTACTCCCGATGCATTTAAAGCAGCATCACGATTTTCGAGCTCAGTCGCGCTTTGCTCTTCGCGCCGGACGCTGTTGCTGTCCGCGGGACACAATTCTCATCACACATTTCTCGCTCATTCGAGAGAGAGAGACGGACCATCGCGCATCGTCAGTTATATAAATAAAATAGCGTAAATGCCGCTTCGCAGCCGAGGTCCGATGCTGCGCACTCATTGACGTAATCGCGTGTGCAGCTCTCTGTCTCTCTGGTGGTCGCGCCGCGATAGCCGCCGTCGTCACGCCACGCGGCTGCGCGCTTGTAAGTCGAGCTTTGGGTGCGCGTGTGTGGCTTATAGTACGTGCATGCGCACGCGCCTGTGTGTGTAGATAAGTGTGTGAGTTCGTTATCGGCGCGGTCTCGCTTCACTGCAAAATGACGTACGCCAAGTTCGGTAAGTACACGACTCTTGTTGGGCAATGAGGAAATACGCGCATTTTCGTTTCCGCGCTGTTTCGATATTGTTGGAATAGTGTTAATTTTTTTTTTTTATACTTGATGGCAATTAGCATTTGGGTTTAGTATGAGAAGATTGGAAGAATTTGCTTATTTAAATATCATTTTTTTTATTGATTAAATATATCGAGATTTTTTTCATATTAAATGAGAAATCGATATATCAAAGTTTGTTGTTTGTATGCGCCGTAACGATTTTTTTACAATCAGCATTGAAGAGTTTGAGAAATTGAAATTCAAATGAAGAATTATTTTGAAACACAAATCGTATGGAGAGTCACAAAAGAAGTACACAATTGACCTTGCTTTGAATAAAATATGAATTTTCGCAACTCCGCGATTGACTCGTACGTTACTTGAGCACACAATGATAATTGTCCATTTATTTTTAACAAGCTGGAAAAGCAGTTAACTGCGGAGATGATAACTTGAATAATTTGTCCGTATCATCATTTTTTTTTTCAGCTTCAAATCGTCTAGCCAGTTGATTTATTCATTTTTACAGACTATATCGATAAGATTATTCAAATTTAGTAAATGATTAAATTTCTCATGCATAGTTAATCAAATGAAACATTTCATTAGTCCAACAGAGTAGTTTATAATCATTATCTTTGCGTAAAATTATTCGCACTATTATTATTGTTATGCTTAAAACAATATCGAACCAAACGGAATAGAACATTCTGCTACCGATATTTCACGAATCTTATTATAATTACCAGGTGAGAAGGGAGAAAAACAAGAAACAGTATGGAGGGGTCCACTGGACTTAGATCGGACCCATACAGACGTACCATACCTGGCTGCTTTTGGCATCTACATGGCGTTTTGGATCATAGTAGCTGTATACGGTAAACGAATAAACGATGATAATATTTTATAAATCATCGCGATATACATCTGTCGATCTACAACTATAATTCATTTCCAGCTTTTAGCGTTGGCGTTGCCATAGAAGTCCACTATTCAAATGCCATGCATCACCTAGATTTTATCGAAGCCACCATCTATTTTGGATACCACATGCCACGTGCGATGTAAGCATTTTTAAATATCGTTCTCATATAAAGAACGTGAAAAGACATTTTAGCAAATAATTTAGTAGTTTAACACATCCATTAAATTAATATTAATTTAAATAAAAATTCATTTTCTTTGGATTCTAGACACATCATCCTTGGTTTCCTTCTGCTATCAACCATCTTACTTGCCACATTCGTCGCTCTATTCCGATGGGCGACCAAAGTCCTGGTGTACATAACAATTGTTGCTGTGACAATATTAATAATTCTACTATATGCTTTAGCTATTTATATGCAATTTTATATGGAGGAATTCTGCTGGATCACTACGATGGCTATTATCGTAAGCGCCATCGTGTACGGAATGACTTTGTACGCATTTGCAAAAATAGGAGTGGAAGTAGTCTGCAAAGTTATAAAGGAGTCTTGCAAGTGAGTATATACAAACTACCAGAGCAAGTATAATTTACACGTTAAGTTTAAAAAATCAAATTAATAACTGTTTTACTTTCCAGAGCCTTATTCTTCTTCCCGTCGACATTACTTTTTATGGCTGCTCAATTTATTTTACACTTGATTGTCGTCATCTTCGCCGGATCGGTGTACGGATTTCTGAGGACAATCACAATATCAGACGATATCGATGTTATGAATTTAACAGTGTCCGAGCAGGAATCTGAAGGCAGCGGTAGCTTTAACGACTCTTGGTACTACGATGATGAATATCTTCAACAGCCTTTCATGGTACCCACGCATATTTGTATTCTCCATGTGATTAATGCCATCGGCTTCTTATGGGCTACGCAATTTATCATGGGCGTAGGAAGAATGGTCTTGACGGCTACGTTCGCTACTTGGTATCACGTTAGAGATAAGGACGTGATCCCCAGACACACGATAACTAAATGTTTTCTTACGATAATGACGTAAGTATCATTTTTTCGATTGGATAAAAACAATCTAAAGTTAGGTAACATTTGTATATATACGGGTATCTAATTCTAAACGTGTTCGATTCACTCTTTTTCAGTTATCACGCAGGGACAGTAGCGTTTGCGTCGTCGCTAGCTTCCGTCGTTCCAATGTTCTGCATTATTTGGAAACACGGACGGGATAGAGCGAGACAAATGTATAAGAAGCCTATTTTATTGCTCTCCTGGCTGACAGTACTTTTCAAGTTTTCCTTCAATGCTCTATCTATGTGTGCCATTCACGGAAAAACGTTTTACACGTCGGCCAAAGATTCGTACATACTGTTGATGAAAAATCCCATATCGTATCTAGTGATAAACAACGTGAGTCATAACTACATGTATATTCTTGAATTGAACTGAACAACTGTAGGGAACTTCGTCTTTCTTTTACAGGTGACTGAGAGCGTAGTATTTCTGGGTTCACTCCTTGTACCGCTCCTGTCGTTTTTGGCCATATTCGGATACTGCTTCCTTTGCCACAAGTCGCTAAGTCAAAGTGTGAAAGTCACCTCAGTGATGGTAGTGACAGTGACGTCTCTTCTCAAATCGTTGATATTCTTCATGGTATTCCGTGCAGCGTCCAACACCATCCGTCACTGCTACCTCGAAGAATCTAAAACAAAATGCGAGTCCGAGTTGAACCTCTACAATATTCACATCGACGATTTTGAGGTTGACATCGAGGGCCACTCTTTTGGCAGAGAGGAAAATCTGCCTTCGAATAAAAATACAGATGTTACTTTTGTCAAAGATCAAAATCCTGCTTTGATTGAAGATGTGAGCAATGCTTCGTACGCTGTCAATATCCCAGTGTAGCGTCAGTTCGCTCCTATGGGCTATATGAGATTTTATTAAATTCAATTGATGCGAATTGGTTATACGAATTTTCGTTAGAGAATCAAGTGAAATACTCACTCTGGACTTGGAAAAATTTATCCTACGAGCATCTTGTACAGCTTCAAAATTATCACAATGGAATAAGATTAAGATTGCCACATGTGTGATAATGCGTTATTAATTAATTAATTTTAAGCTACCATAGTTCCTATATCATGTACATTATATGTATGTAGGATTTGTATATTTTTTTACACTTAATAAATTATAAGTGATTTCTAATATCTATATCTTACCTATAGTCATTACAACATTAATAATTATATTTTCTGCAAAAAAGAATGATATGAATTTGGTAACAACGATTTAGCTCTATATACATATACCGCGACGAAGGAACAATCGTGAGGGGGAAAAAAGAAGTTCTCTCTCCCCCTTAATATCGACGAGCAATCTCGTCAACGTCTCGTCGAGGCTCGAAAACACACTACTCGATGGCAGAAGTCCCGACAGGCATCGTCGCTCGGTTTGTTTCCCGTGTAATCTCGAAGGCCCGCTCTTTCTCTCTCCACTTGAGCGCTATATAGCTTCTCTCGAACGGGGAGAAATAGAGGGAAAGATTTTTTCCAGCCGCAGCAGTGGCGCGAGAAACCGAGCGCTCGCGAGCAAAAATGTTTAGGGCGCGCAGAGAGAGAGAGGAAAGAGAAGCACATGTCGTATCAACAGAGAGATGAAGAAAGGCGCGGCGGCACGTGAGCGCTGGGAAGAGCTTCGAAGAGGGTGCGAGAGAGCAGAGAGAGCGGCTCTCGAGGAAATGGAAACCGTGCCGCAAATACCGGCGAGCCGGCTCAACGTTTCTGACGTATATATATACTATATAGAGAGTCGATAGACGCGCGCGATTGCCCGGGACAGAGAGAAATGTTTTTAAGCGGCTTATTATACGCCGAGAGAGAGAGAGAGAGACGTACTTTCTCCTCTTTTTTCTTGTTCGCTCTCTCTTTTTCGACGCGCGGTGATCGATGCTGCTGCGTCGGCGGACTTTTGCTTTCTTTTTAATGGACCTAGTCGCGCGGGGGTGGTCTGATTGGGCGTACGCCGGTTTCCCGTGCTGCAAATGTTTTTCGGGGGCGTCGAGAGTTGCTCAATGGTCAGCGGCAGAAGTACCGTTAATGGATTTTCAATATTTGGGTCAACCACGTGCATTGTCGCGCTTGTGCGCACGGAACATATTGTGTTTTTTTTTGCGGGGTTATTGTGTTACAAGTGTAGAGTGTAACGTTGTTATTTCGGTAGGATATTCTTTTTTTTTCGTTTTTAAAAGCTCCGATGAAGTATACAATCGTGATTTACGCGAGAATGGTCGCACGTATGAGTATATAAATGTACTATATAAATGATTATTAATCAATAATTTATTAACGTAAATAAATGTATATAAGACTAGAAATAAGAGTATAGTACTACCAAAAAATGGAAAAGCTATGTGATTAAAGTAGCTATATATAGAGGCTGTAACAACTTTTAACACTTTACCGAACAAATTAAAGTGTTTATAAATAGAAGTAAAATAACTATTACGAAAAACATTAAAACATTTATAAAGTCTACGTAGAATTTTATTACAAATGTTGGGCAACTATTTGTTACGATTAATATTGTAAATTTTATAGATATCTTTATGTAAATTGGGATACTAGTTTCAAGTTAGTTTATACGGATATATCAAACGCAAACATCCCACAATAGAAGTCCATGTGGATGTCATAGCGTTTGATAAATTGTTATTCCAGCCTATGTACAGGTAACTGCGTTTACCTCTATAGGGTTTACTTTATGTAATCAATCTGGTTAAATAAAAAAAAAAGAAAAAAAAGTGGATGAAATGTCATATAACATGATAATTTACTCGAACCATATATGTATAAAATATAATGTAAAGTGAAGTTAAATTTGATGATTTTAACAATAATGCTATGCTAACTGAAGGTTCTATACCGTCAACCCGCATATTTCATTTGTCAATATTCGAGCGGTATTCTATTACAAAACATGAATTCAAAACTACTGTAAAAGAGATTTTAATAATTTGTTCACAGCTATAGAACAAACGACCCCAGATAAAGCTGTTCCCCTCTGAGAAACGCGCAACAACCGACGTCGAAATGCTCGCGGTCATAAAATCTCGTACCATCGAGCGCGCAAAAATCTTGGCAATCGCCGCTATACCTCTGACCGCCAATCAACAGTCTCAAACCAAAAAGCCCGCAACCGTGCATGTATCAATATAGAGAAGGTCGGAAGAGTAAGTAAGCGAACCTCGTTATCCTCTCTTCGCTCAGCGCGCCCTCGATATATCTCGCGCGTTAGATCAAGTCGCGCGCTCAGCGGCAGCTATATATGCGCTCTTTGCACCCACCGGTATATACATACATACGGTGCTCGGCTCTGCCCCCGGAGGGGCGAGTGTCGTCGGCGCGTATCGATTGTACGAGAGGCGGCAGCGCGCGCATTCGCACACACGCGCGCATCACCCACAGCGAGAGCTCGGGGTGGACCAGATTGGGAGAGAGAGATAGCGCGGCAGCGGGGGCGGAGAGGCTGCTGCATGGACCCGCTCTCGTGATATAGAGCCGAGAGCACGAGGGGAGAGATCGAGCGTGTGTGTGTGTATACGGGGGCGCGAACTCGGACTCGAAACGCGCGCGCATATAGCCGATAATGATGACATCGCTTTATAGCGCATCGATTTATAGCGCGAGGCCCGCGTCACTGCGTATTGAGCAGCTTCCTTTTATTGCGCGCGTATAGAGCTGACAGAAGGGACATATACATATAATTCACGAGTGTATATGAGTGAGAGCGCCCTAACGTCTCTCGCCCTTAATAATGCCTGTCGATACGCGTCTTTTATTCTTTACGCGAGGCGCGCGCTGCTCTCTGAGTCTATATAGTTCTCTCTCGCATCTCGTTAGAGGAGAGTTGATTACGGCCGAGGCGATGGAAGTATGTGTATGGTGGGAGCGGCGTTGGGGGAAATCATGGGAAATTGAATACCGGAGCTAAGCGAGGGATTTCGACGAGTCGTTTTCATGCTTGTTGCGGGGGAATTCTGCGTCATGATGTTTATGATGATGCTGACAATATGGTTTATGTCAGAGGCGAAAGTTCATGTCGGAGGATGTAATTAATGGTTGTTCTAACGTCTAGGATAAATTTTCGATAAGTTTTTTTTCTCACTCTCTGCTGTCCTGTTATTCGAGTAAATTCTATTCACCATATAGATAACGAAAAAAAGGGCTACAAAAATTCATACACCCTTTAATATTCTCCATAGTGGAACGTCCACTGAGGCAGCAAATAATTACTCCAGAGTAGGTACACCCACAGCAGCAAACAATGTAGAGGATAGACTTTTTCCGCTCATTAATTACTAGCCGCTTGTAAACACATGCTACCCCTTATATGACTTTTGCATTTCGGTGGTGGTGACGCGGGTATAACGATCCGTCGACGACGACGACGTGGAAATGGTTATTGCCGGGCGATGAGAGCTGCCCCACGGGGGGTGTGTATAACGCCCACGGGTAAGAGGGGGGCGGGCAAATGGCGTTTGCCGGTAATTGGCAGATATACACCGCGCGCAGCCGGAATTGTAATGGGAATAAAAAGTATATGTGTGTACGGGTGGGAGCGCGCGGAATTAGCCGATAGTTATATGATCAATTTGTGCGCCTATATGGTTAGGTTTCGGACTTATGGCTTGATACGATTATGAGATTGAATTGAGCCAAGCGATGTTCTTATGCGATTTTAACGTAATTATCAATGACGAGTATTGATTTTTAAGCGGAAAATTTGTTTTGTTTTAGGAAGAGGGATATAATTGGAGAAGGGTATATAATTATACCGGAGCATTTGCAAATACGGGAGGAGAAAAGAAGCAATTATAAGTATCTAGATTGATTGGAATTTGAATCGATCTATATATTTAGATGCCTTTAGAAATATTTATGTACTTAATAGATCTGAACAGATATTATACCTCTCGTAAAATTTTAATTATTGGAACGCGTAGACAATTGTCAAACGTTTTATTGTCGAAAGTTTAGAAATACTTTAAGAAGAAACTGCGTAAGAAGATTAGAAAGTAGTATTATTGCACAGTTGCGGATTCAGAGAAAATTTTCAGTTACTTTAAAAAAAAAGAGACGCGATGTCGTCCACATATATAAAAGAAATGTAACTAACATACAATATTTTCAATAAATCAACTGACAATGTTAATTTTAGGTGAATTCAATATTTATTTGAATATAGCCAATAATCATTTGACTGATCTACAGTCAACATTATTGTATTTGATTTATCCGAAACCTTGAAATAATTTGAAATCTGAATAATATCACAGAAGATAAGATAAATAACAGTGTAAACGAATAAAGAGTAGCTCTTATCCCCCTAACCAAGACTCTTTTCTCACACCACATACATATAAAGCCGTATTAAAACGTTTCGGTTTTGCACGAATTTAATGGATTGAGTTTGGCCGTTGTCGACGTCGCCAGGATGGGGGAGAGATCAACCGAGGCAGAAATCGCGATAAAATTGAAGGAAAGCCGAGGGTCGGACGACTCAAACCGCGAGGAGAGAGAATAAAGAAAATCGGATTAGATAGCAGCAAAGGCTTTCTCTCCCTCTCCTTTGCCATGCATTTAGGCCTCTACTCCCGTGGACGGTCGGCCTGGATCGTGAAAGCAATACACATCCATTAGTTAAATTGTTTCCTCGATACCCTTTACGTTTTTGAGCTCTTTCATCCCCTCGCTCCATTCTTTCTCAGTTTCCCTATATTCTCGCTTTTTTACCTCACTTTCACTGTGTGCTGCCATCTTCGCCATTGTGTTTGTTCAATGTACAATCATGTCTTTTTTCTTTTATTTCCGTGATAGAAATTTTACGAAGTCGTCGTTAAATTTGATGATGTTTTGTCACAATTTTGTTATCCAAGTAACTTTACGAGTTTTAGTTCAATTGAACGATTTCGTGATATCAATAATTAATAAACGAAACATGAAATAAAAATTTCACGTGTAATAGTTGATAATTTATTTTGCCTCTATGGTGTCGAGGCAAAGAAACTATATATAAATCTCTAGTTGATATTTAACTATACATTCACAGAGACACTTTAACCAATTATTTGGAACATTTAGATGCTTCGATTTCTTTCATCCGTATAGGTACGCCACACCGTACTACCTTTTCAAACACAATATAAAAATCAAGGGAACTCTATATGCATTTCACGCTACCCAGATGAACTATTCGATTCTCCAACTTGAAGAAAGAAAGAAATGCGCACCCGTGCTCACCGAATGAAACGAAACTTTTTCCGTGGAGTCTGAACGACGTCCGCTCTAATTTACCTCGGCTCTCGAAAATCATCGCTGCGGTGCTGGAAGCCTCCCGCACATCACTCGCATGTAAACCAGCAGCGCGTCGATCGAGGCCCTCGAATTCCTCAGGGAATCCGAAGATTACGCGCGCGCGCGCGGGGGAGAAAAGGGGGAAGCGAACTCACTTCACTCGCTCGCTCTCCTCGAATCCGCAAATGTCGTTTATCTCGGACTCGTCAATGGAGCCCTGATTCGCCGCGGGGAGCATCGCCGAAAGAGAGCGAGTATAGTGCGGGCCACTCGATCGGGGGCTGCGGCCCCCGATCAAAACGCCGTTTACGCCGATTAATGCGTCGCCTCGCCAGGGGAGATTGCGAGCGAACATCGCGCGGGAATTCGGCTCGCCTCGTGCGAATATATATACCTACGCTTGCGCCGCGCCCTGGAATAGAGGGAGAGAAGAGGAGCGCGCTCGAGTGTGTGGTTTCGCCTCGCATCGATTTCGATGAAAGAATTGAGGTATTTCTTTAGGATTCGGTTTTTTTTTTCAGATGAATTCGAAATGTTTGCTTTAGTTTAATATAGAATTTAAAATTGAAGCGGTAATGGTACTTTATGAACATTATAGTTTATTATGAAACAAGGGAGTACTTAAAGTCCGTGGTGGGTTTACTACCGTATATCACCCTAGATGAAAATCGACTTTACTAATATGTTGCATATAGAACTTTATTCCCGATTCAACTGTCGACACTTTGTTGAATTGGAAAAGTGGAACTACATGAAACAACGTTTTTAAATATCCTGCGGTGCTGGTGATGGTCAATTACTTTATTTTCTTCAAAACAGGGTCATAAAGTACTTTATTCCCATCTATGCTATAATGGTCACTTTATAGCCAGGAAAGCGGGGCAAAAGTGGAGTCTGATTTCCTCTTTATTCCCTTTTACTAGTAACGTTATAAGTCTAACTTTTACGTTGATGGTGAATTTTGTTAAAACCAACAAATCATTATACATGAATACAAAATAACTTTTCAAATTTATAAAGTGACCACAAAAATCGATCATTCCATTGGATGAATTCACCCCCACCTGCGGGAATAATCTGCGACTTTAGTTCCTTGTTACATAATGTATGATTGTTCCCATCTTAACTGAAATGGCATCTTTTTTCCCTGCAAAGTGGGACCAAAGTTTTTTCCACAAAATGCAGAAAAAAAAAATTAATTTGTAGAAAAAACTAGGCCCAGCGACTTTTTTCGCTTGTTACTTAATGCATTATTATGTCTCTGTTTTGAAGGAACAAAGTACACGAGAGGATATTCACAATGCGGGCGTAAAATATCATTCTTTGTGGATAGTTGTTTTTTCGCATTTCATAACATTTCAATGTTCTTTCTTCAGAACATATTTTCATATAAACTCATTATTAGAGTAACCAAAAACGAAATGGAAAATAAAAAAGATCCTCTTTTCTGAATCTCGTTTGCCCAAATAGTTCATAATCACCGCCGTTGATAATGGCAGTTTATCTACTCGACTACAAAGTACATACGTGCATTTTAATAATAATTGTTGGCGTTGAGTTTGACACCGTTTTCTCGCCCGCGGAATGTGCTTGTCTCTCTCCTTTTTTGAGGCCTCTCGCCTCTAACTTGTGAAATAATGATGGCAATTTAGGCTGCGGTGCATTACTCTGACGATGGTCCTGGTGCAAGATTGCTACGCGACTCTTCCACCCTATAAATGCGCATCCTGCACCCGAGGATTTTCATTTGCACATTGGAAGTCAACGGGTGAAGTGGTGAAGCCTCGCAGGATGAAGACCATATTTTTGGTCATTTGCATGTCATCTTTCCTAGTAAGTATACGGTTCATAATAATCGCAGTTTGCTTATTTATTTCTTCTTTCGTAAAATTTTTAATTAAATACTTACTTTATTTTACATTAAATATATTTTACTATTATGTCATATAGTTATATTTTAATATTTATTTAATAAAATCAATAAATTTCGTTTTCCTTAAGGCCCATATTTACGGTCATATTTCTCCAGTTGCTGAAAGCTTCAAAGCATGTTTAGTAGAAAACGAAATGTCCAGAGGTAAACATTATTGTCAATACTATCATTTAAGCTCTAATAAGTTACATAATTTACATGATCTTTGTAGATGATTTTATTCAAGCTTTGCAATCGAATAATGATACTGTTAACACAAAGGCGCAGTGCATTGCAGCGTGCACAATGGAAAAAGAAAAATTTGTGAGTATTAAAAAATTATATAAAATAAGAATATTTTTTCGCCAAACATTTTATAATTCTATACTTCATAGATAAACAAAGAAAATATCAACATCGACGCAATCATAGCGAAAATGGAAGATGTAACGCAAGAAATTGGAAAATCACAAGTTACTAATCTGGTGCAAACTTGTAAATCTGAAGGTAAATCTCATGATTGTTTTACTGATTCTTATAAAGTAGACAGACTTTCAAAGTAATACTTATATAATAAATACATACAATAAAGTAATACTTAATAACAAACAATAGTAGAATACTGCATATTACATAAATCCATGTAGCGTATAAGAAATTATTTATAAAAAAAATGTTTTTTTCAGCTGAAGATACAGCAGTGGGCAAATGTGGTGTCGCACATTCAGTTGTACGATGTATTCACGATGAGTTGCGGAAGGAAGGGTGGATTTAATATACTCATAATAATGTTCTGATCGTTATTTCCTGTACAAATAGTATACGCAATAAATTTTATATAAAAATCATCACCTTTTTCCTTTTCATTTATTCCTGAATGTTGCTTATTTACATCCAATTAACAAAAAAATAAATAAATAAAAGCAATAAGTCATTAACGCAATTTTTTAAATAACACTTTCCAAATTAAATAGTTTTAATTCAAGTTCTATCCAAAATTTCATCTTCGCGGGAACTTCGTAGCTCGCATTTAAACTTTTACAAATAATCCTGCACTCACTCCCCCTATTACAGCCCGATGTAACATACACAAGCTTACATTCTCGCGTCGATTAATGGCAGACCGCAGCCGTGGACCGCGCCGACACTCGATGTGAAAGGTACGGCACATCTGCTCGGGCAACAAGTATATATACACAAACACGGGCGCGGGTGTATAGTCCCCACGGGCCCTTTGCCCGCCATACGCGCCCAGGCGATTTCAATTACTCGAAGAACGCGTATTTCAGCGGCGGCTACTGGTATTAACGCTTTCTCCGTGTATTTTGAGCAATTGGATTGAGAAGGTGGCCTGAATGTATAGGGAGTGGAGGTGACTATTTTTTTTAATGAATTACAAAGTGGAAATTTATACATGATAGAGGTGGAGAAGTTTGTTTTACTTTTAGCTGCATTACTTAATTGCTTTAGTATAGAACTGCTCTCAGAGGTGAAACTTTTTCAATAATAATAGTAATAATTTCAACCACTTAATTATAATACAAATGAAAATATTTACGTTATTGAATTAGTTTAGTGCATTTTAAAAAGAACCAACGCAGCGAATCTCGAATTGAAAATAAAGATATTATTCGTTCTCTGATTGGTGAATTTGCTAAAAATTGTAGCTATACTTCATGTTACTTGTTTATAATCTCATGTGAGGTTAAAGTTAAAAATACGCACGTGCGCTCATCGCGCTTACAAAAATCAGGTAGTAATTTTTTAAATAATAATAGCTATATATTTTTAAACATGTTTCTATATTCTGTTTCACAAAATACTATATTTACAATTTAGTATACGTTTACAAAAATGTTCTATTTCTTTTCAATTTAATTTAACCTTCAAGAGAAACTCTGAAAGAATTTCAAAGCAATACTTATGGACAGAACAGAAAAATTTATCATAAAAGAAAAAGATTATCTGAGTCAAGGATACTTCTGAGAAGGCAAATGACTTTCTTGTATGTAAATTGAAAGACGTTTGTACTTTCAAATAATGACAAACATCAAATGTTGGTTTTTAAAGTTCGAGTTTCCATTTGCATTCATAGGATTTTCTTTTATAAAGTCAATTCCATCATACAGACTCAAGATGGAAAAGGTTAATCCCGAAACACAATAATTTTATCTATCAGTTTTATGAATATACATTGACACGAAGTAGTAACGAAATCATATTTTGTATATTGTATTGCGGATTTCTAATATTGTTTAGAATATATTACAATCTATAGAAAGCGGAATAGTAACCGCAACCAAACTATGAATAACATTTTACGTCTGCTCTATGATATTGTATCCACAACATGCAAATAATTTTCAATTCCCTCCTTTCATTCTACGCTTTTACATTCATTCCGCGGCCAGTATATTCTAAAAAAGAGAGCAGCAAAGAGCATCTGTCGAAAAAATTCCTCTCCCAGCTCTCTTCCAGGATATGCAGAAAATCGTCGAAGGTCAGAACGCCACTCAAACGAATTAATCTTTCTCTCTCCCTCGTACGAACCGTCGAGACGACGCAAACATTTATTATACACATAAGAGTTCTACCCTAGTCTGAAAAATAAAAGCGAGATGAATATAAAAACTACACAAGGATGGCGTAAGCGAGCGCCGCGCGAAATCAGGCTTTTGTATTTCCCTATATATATATAGATAGCGAGGCCCCTGCGGGCAAGGTCGACCCGGCCAACGCCTCGTGCAAGGATGTGCGCGCGCACCTTTCGCGCTCATTTTCGAGAGGTAGGTATATACCATGCTACACATGTCATTACAGTCACGTTAGCGCGGAGATTTGAAACGTGAAAGTGTGTCATATATAAAGCAAGGCTGCTCATGACCCGCACGAGCGCGATCCTTGTCTATGATGATGAGAGCGCGAGCGGGGAGATTACGCGATCGTTCTGCTTTTTAATTTAGCAACAATGACGCGCTTATACGTGTAGATCCGATTTTAATTGGGACGCATTTTTTGTTTTTCTTTGGCAGGAAGGTCGCCGGCCGATAATGAGAGCAGCGAGTCGCATTGGGGATTATTGGCTTTAAAGAATCTTTTTAATGATTGAATAAAGTTTTCTGCGACGATGAGGAGGTCGGCTTTTAATTAGCCTCCGAAAAGTAGATCAAAAACGTTTACATTAATTGGAAACGGAATTCAGTCAATAACGCGAACAGTATATATATTTAATTATAAATACTCGACTGTCTATGATATCACCGTCCACCTTTTCTCTCTTATTCCTTCGCGTACATTATATATAAAGATGGAAATATATTTTGTTCCAAGAAGATAATTCGTGCAGGCACGATTTCACTATAGGAATATTCTCGCGCAGACGAAACTTCCGCCAGGATCCATCGACATCTGCAAACGCTTTCTTCGTATTTGTACCCTCTTTGTACGCGCGAGTGCGCATAATCCGCGCGGAGCTTCGCCAAAGCGCCTCAAAGTTGTCCGCGCATGGGAGAGAATTCACATCGCTGCGCGTCGAGAGCCAAAAATACTGTGCGTCTGCGCACTGGTTTCGTTTTGTACATACATATATACCTGTGCGTACGTTTTCGACGAGGCGAAGGTCTACCTATACAACTTTCTCTTTGGAGAACTTTGTTGGAGTGAAATTTCAGACGGCGCGTAAAGTGCGGAGGCCGAGTTGAAAGCGAAATTCCAGCCGTTAATATACGATTTTTCGTACATTTTTTACGAATACTTTTTTTTTAGTATGTGTGTCGGTGCGTTGAATGAATGTGTGCTCCGTTAATGCAACAATCGTAATTTTTCACTGACAGGAGAGATAAATGAACGCAGCACTTGTATGGCCATCTGGACGCGGAAATGGATTTACACATGCAGCGGCTGCTCTTCGCAATGATTACATCAATATATATCTTTACCTTTATTGAAACGCTTTAGCATTTTCACATTCGCATAATTATTTATACCTTCGTGTATACAGTAATTTATTCTTTAATCCGTTGATATTACTGCATCAAAGAGTAATCATGAGAAAATACGTTTGTATAGGGATTTATGTTTCTACGAAAACCTTTTCAAATACTTTTTATGCGAGTATTATTCTACATTTGTATTACACATTTTGAAGTGATTTGTAATCCGACGTTCAAATCATTAAATTCATAATTTTCTCCAATACAATAGATACATTAACGCGGAATCATTAACTTTACAAAATAAACAATTCATCGGTTTTTGGAATAAAAAAATGTTACCAACATCAACGTACATTAATTTTACCTAATTCAAATTTCCATAACCTACAAACTATAGTTCACTCGTAGCCCCTAACAAGTATCCACTCATCATAAAAATGATTGTTTCCTAATAAAATGCAACATTCATCGAATACAGCGAATCATTTTCATCTTTATGCGAACTCTAATTCGTCAAGAGATCTTCGACCGCACTGATTAAAAATCAAAGCGCCGACTATGATCGATACTAACAGAGCAGGCGTGGCAACGATTTTGCATATAGAAAAGCATTAAGCGTCGAACTGAAAATTTAATCTCTCCGCTCGCGCAGAAATCACGAAGCGCTCTCGCTCGCCTGCGCGACAATGCATTTTTAACGAGATTTTTTTCCTCTCCTCGTATATCTACTGCGCAACGAGAGAGCGTGAGCGACAGAAAGATGGAGAGTGGAAGGGAGATACGTATATAGCAGGATGAAAAGGCCTCGGTCATTGTCTCGTAGCCAAAGGCATTTTTTCCGCCGCGAGCGTGGCGCACGTCTCTCTTCTTTCCATTTTTTTGCGCCTCGCTTCGAACGCCGCGCGCGCGTGCACCACGCACGTATATAGGTATACGTGCCAACTGGAGCACGAGGTAAAAAAAATGACGACCCGCAGGAAGGACCGACGACGCTGGGACTCGCGGCCGCCTCTCCGCGAATGCGAACTTTGCTCATTAGAAGCTGACGGCGGGACGCGCTAGAGCTTGCGCTCCATGCGGTAGTGCCTTTTTCTCTCTCTCTCTCTTTCGAGCTCCTTTTATGCGATTTTGGACATGACGCTGCACGATGGCGTTTTTGAGGTTCTCCGGGGAGAAAGAGATGATGACGCTACAGTGGTTTTCATTTTCAGAGCTGTTCTCCAAAAAGCTGGGCTTGCTGTAGGTTTTTAAATATAAATTTAAATGGTCAAAGTATTTTTTTTGAAAAACGGTTTGTTAATCGATTTCTAGCGGCCCGAGACATTTTTCAAATAATGCGAACGCGAAAGAGGGGGCTGGTAATATTTTGGTTTGTTTAAGGTCGCTTCGGCGAGTTTTTATAAATATACAAACATTTCGGAAATTTCACGAACATTTTTTTTTTGAGCATTAAACTTTTCATTTCTGCCATGAAAATGAAAGCTCAACGACCAAATTTGAGAAAAAACTAGGTTTATAAAATGTTTCTTTTAACATGTAACCTTATGGGAAAAAACATTAATTTTGTATTCATATTATAAATAAATAGTTTTTATAAAACAGGATATGATATTGAAAATTTTTCATGGAGATTCCAATGTCGTCATCATAAATATGCAGAGTTAACGACCAAATTAAAGAGATATTAGCGATAAACTTTGTGGACATGCTTCTGCGCATGCGCACTGGGAGCAGAAAAATACATAACTATAATAAAAATGGCGATTTTAAAAATTTTTTTAGTTTGGAGGTAATTACTAAGATTAAAATCTCAAAAATTACAAAAAACATAGAAGGCCCCCACTGGGGCACCGACTTGATACGGCATCTCGCGCCGAAGCCACCTTATGACCTTAAAATGTATATTACTTTATCTATGAATTTCCATTTACCTTCAGTAAAGCATGAACATTTTTCCAATAATTAACAATTTAATTTACTATGCCCGCAAAAGTATATTATATATACATAGGGATTCAATACCCTCGCTTTCATTACATCTAGCCGCATATAAAATAATATATCTCCCTTCCCTATCTCTCAAAATCAAACACACACACACAGCCGAAAAACTAATCTGCCAAAGACCCGCGAGTGCGGGCAGCGGTTATATATATATATATATATATATATATCCCCCCGGCAATCGCTCACTCTTTATATATACGCCGCTCGCAAAAATCGATAAGCGCAGCGCGCGCATTAAGCTCTACTGTAACTATTACATGCAGGCAAATTTGCTCGCGCCGTATTGAATATCGTACGGCAGTGTACCAGAAATGAAATATTTCGTATATAAAATATCCTCTCTTCAACTCGCTCATAATTATACGCCGAGTCTTTGAAAAAAGAAAATTAATATATCGATATAAATTTTTTTCTGCGTTCATTCCAATTTTTCTGTTACGGTTTCATTTTCATAGTAAATTTTTTCATTTCATAGAATACAAGTCTTCAAAATACGAGCTGTAAAATCCGAAAATTTCAATTTTGGAGAGATTACGAGTTCATAACGTAAAAGCAACGAAATACGGAACTCAACACGGCAATTCGACGTGCTTGAACAATTTTGAACTATATTTCTTCGAACTCGAGTCGGAATACTCGGTATTTTAAACGGTTAAACATGAACGAGTCGAGTAAAGAAACGGTTCGATGAAAATCGAGTAGTTTTATTTGGTTTAAATATTCAATATACCGTCTTTTACTCTTATTACGTACCTAAGAACCTTCATTTCACTAACTTCGAATTGTAAGATTTTATATAGCGTAAGATTTGGACTTTTGAATTAAAGAAAATTATTTAAAAAAACTAATGGTAATAATTTTCAACCACGCAAAACCAATTTGCAGAAAAAATAATAGCACCATATTGAAAATAGCAGAAAGCAATCTATGTATAATATAATACATACATATATTTCATTTTTTTAGAGAAACTTAGCGTGTTACGAGTGAATTGAACGAAGCGTATATTTTATACGAGAAATGCGCCACTCCCGCTGCGCTTCTCTGTCTGTGTGTTTTCCTTATGCATATAGTAGAGCCTCTTCCTCTTGAAATAATCCACGTAAGCCGCTATAAACGCCGGCAATTTGTGCGAGCGTCGAGAACCACCGAAAACAATGTTATTCTCCCCCACGCGCGAGCGAGCGAGCGAGCGCACTTCGAGTGGGATTGAAACGCAAAACAGGCGTGCGGCTGCGTTGCGCCGAGCTTCTGTAAAATTATATTTTTCAATGCTAGTGGTATAGAGACGTATATACTATTATAGGGGATTAAGCGGAGCATCAGCAGAATGAAAGCGAAACAAAAGCCCATTGGTATATGGTTATGACGTGTAGTCTGACGATTTTGGAGCGTCAAGTTTACTTTGCTCTTAATACGTGGAAAAATTACAGGGAGATAACGAAATTCGTTAAAATTACTAAAAGGTTGGTAATTTTTAACAAACTGTAAAGTAACCAGGAGTAAGGCCTCATAACTTCACTTTTTAACCAAACTTTTTGGTACTTATTCCTACACTTTTTGTAAAATTTACGAAATGTTTTGTAAAAAGTTTGGGTTTTCAAGTCTAACTCCGGGTACTTGATAGTTTGGCAATAATTTTTGTATTGTGTGTACGAATTGATATGATTTTTATTCTAAACACTGTAACTTCAATAAAACGCATACGAAAAAACAACTTGAAACTCCCACCAAAATCTTCGTTCGAAACTTCGCGTACCTGTATATCACATCACATAATATATATATTATACTATCGCACGCGGAACAATTCACATCGAGCATTGATGGGGCGGCGTTCGTGGGCTGATGCCGCCGCGGACGCGTAATGGAGTAGAAACGCGATCGGATTTGACGTTATGTAGAGAGATCTCGGATTTCGCTTCCGATCGGCGCTCATCTCGCGATGCGCTCGTAGATCGATCAAGTATATATATAAGAGCGCACGTGCGCGCAATGATTGCACGAGCCGTCTGCAGGAGCATAGGACGCCGGTGATTGGAAATCCCACGCCAATGCGAGACTGATTGGATTGCACTTTTCTACGGATATATTCTCGTTGGAATTTAAATATAAAATATTCGACTTGTAAAAATGTGCATAATTTTGAGTTACAGTATTTCGAATCATTTATATAATATATTTGAGCTACATCGGTGATTGTTTTTAAACCTCTGAGGATACGTGACAATTATGCGCAGAGAAAAGAGAACTCGTAATTTTTTCGAAAGAAACAATTTTTTTTTTCAGGGAAATTTCATTCTCCATTAAAAATTGTATTTCGTCATTCCCGTATACGCACAAGCGGCTAAATAATTGAAAACGTTTGAAAACCCATCGATAGGAGAGAAGGCTTTCGCAAACCTCGTGGTGGACGCGCGCGCGCTCTAACAACTCGTTTTACCACTCGTCGCTGTTCGCGTCGCTATAATAGGAATAAGCGCGCGCGTATACCCGAAGACTGTACAAGCGCGAGTTCGACTACACCGTTAGTATAAGGAAGTTGAGAAATACTGCGCGGCTTGTGTAAGGGAACAAAAATTTCATTTCTATTGCGCGTCTGTTCGTCTCGGCAGAATTACGAGCCGCCGGTAGATGGGCCGCGTAAGTATATATAAGTATACTCGAGGAATCTATACGAGCGGTTGCGCGCGTTATGGATTGTTTTTGTCCGAGAACAAAAAGGATAAAACGAGGTATGCGCGATGAGCTGTCGCACCGCACGGAGATTAGTGATGGTGTAATGACACCGAGCTATTTGTTACATTTTATGTAGTGCGGGCGACATGAAGAAATTATTATGCATGAGTTGATATTACTGCATTATTAATTGTGCGTATTAAAAGTAGATATTCCGGTGTATTTACTATAGTAAATATCATCATACGAGTTTCATTTCGTTTAATAGTGATATATTTCAGCCTCATAAGTCTTCCATTTTTAACGTAATTAAATTAATCGTTTATTTGTATAATTATACACTTATAAATGGTTATATTAATTTAAAAATTTTCGGTAACCAAAAGATTAAATTTACTACATCGTTCGACATGTTTTGAATGAATAAAAACAAAATTGTACTAACTAGAAGTGATTTCAGTTAGGGTTGCGAGATGGTGATTTTTTTGTCTGGTTTACTCGTAAACAACATGACGTCATTTACATGTGAGTGAAAAAGATAAGTAGGAGGTTGTAAACTGGTCACCCTGATTTCAATCTCTGGGGAAATGGATTTTGCCGAGTCTTTGGGAGGCATTTTTGCAAATATTTGCACTATAGGTACATGTTTGAATAGGTAAATGTGTAAATAGGTAAATGTTGATGAATGAAACTAAATGATAGGACCTTTAATTATTTTTTTCCGCGTATCAAAATGTTAATTCGGCTCAAAATGATAGAGTTTAATAAATTAGAGATAAAAAGATGAATAACAACCAAAGCGTTTTCAAGCCATAAAATAAGAATCTATGTTTTTATCTGTCAAAAATTTGATACGCGGAAGAAAAGAAAATTAAAGATCCGATCGTCTACTTTCATTTGATTTTTCAAAAATTTATTTGGTTTTAATATTTGTGAAGTTACAAGAAAATTAAATTGCATCAATTTTCATTAGAAAGTGATTTCCAAAAGGGGCTTATGATATTAATTGAGGGTATACTGGGATTCAATTTTTGCGGAAAAACACCTTTCAAAGCCTCAGCAAAATTCATTTCCTGGAGACTGGAATCATTCCTTGAAAGTTCTCATTATTACTAGTATACTTAAAATAATTGTAACTTTGAAGTTATTGACCTATATATTATTCCACGTTAAGAAATAAAACCAGTTAATCACAATTTTGAAAGTTGTTCTTTCATTCGAAAACTCGAACTTGAACCTTGAGGGTAATAATTATAAGATAATGGCAATCTAAATAAATTTTATTCTGCACCACATATCGTGTTCCTTTTACTCACAATCAGACAGTCTCCGTCAGTCTTATATTTCCTATATAAAAAAGAGAAGGACTGGAGATTGTCACCTCTAATGGTTGTAATTGGTCGATTTGAAATGGTCATGTAAAATTTGATTATGCACACTTCTAGTAATATAAAAAATATAAAAATAAAAAATACATAAATTCTTTTACTTGAAATAATAAGAAATCCAATGAGAAATATAACTGCAAGTCTAATCACATATCTCAAGAATACTTTGAATACTTCAACGTATACGTATCAACCTTTCCCACGAGAATGAATATGTAGTAAGAGAGAAATATTAATTAGCTATCTATAACTTTTTTTTTGTATTATAAACCTTCAGGTGAATCATAACGACGGTTTATTTACTTTCAATGGATTACATGACATATAACGCGAACGAAACCAACGCACTTTATGTATTCATCTCGCGTCGACGGAACTGCACGCGTACGTAAGTTCAACTAAGCATTTTCGTAAGCTCGTCACATCTTGCAATCACTTTCGCTCTTACATTTTGACATGTATAATCGTCTTATATAAACGTAGCTATATAGGAAATCCCTACAAAATTAAGAAAAGGTCATAGGGTAGTGGGAAGAACAAGCAATTACAACAATAATTTTGCGTATACCATTTTTACTACAACTTTGAAAGAACCAATTATACGTATAGGACTGCGATAAGTCGCTTTCCGAATTGGCAATTATTCCAAGAACCTTATTATTAACCTCGCTAAAAAATCTCGAAACTATGCTGTTTACAGCTTTCTTAAACTGGCTAATTTATTGCGTACACCAACTCGCAAACGTTTTCTCCCGAAAATCTTTCGTGCACATACGCCGTATAAGTATACAAGTATATAAACACTCTCGTCTCTTCTCTCGAGAGCCCGCGCATGGGCTTCGAGGTCCGCGCGCGCAAGTGAAAGTCCACCGGAGAGCGCAGCAAAAGCAGGCCACGGCTCCGCAGCGGATAGCCCATTACGTAATGGCATATTAGCGCGCTCGTCCTGCGGCCTAACAATCTTCTTTCGCTATATACTACTGAATCCCGCTCGACACGTTAAGGATGTCGTTTCAGCGCTGCAAACTTCGCTCTGATTTCGTCGAGGACGTGTTTGACTCCACATTTAATGGGATTTTCGTGTTTTGATTTGCAAATTGCCGAGTAATGTACGGCCGAGTCTCGCGCGAGGGGAATGTTTGCACACGCGACGCGCTACCGAACTAATTAGCGGAGAAGGCGTATATGCGTTTGTCGACTTTGGCTCTCTTTTTTTCGCTGAGCCCTCATGTTTTTCGAGCAAATATCGGAGGTTCCTCGTTTCTGCCTCTGAAATTCGGATTTTCTCTGTGGGTAAATACTGAAAGGTATACATACAGCTCGCGCGTGTACGTAATATGTTGAATGATTGTGCGTGGGTTGCTTTTCATGTGTAGAGAATGGAAGAAATTTATATGCATAAAGTAGACGAGTGAAAATACTCGTGTGTAACAAGAGAGAAATTAGTAATATAATATAAAGTATGAGTTGATGATACTTATTGAATTTAATTTTCTCAAACTAAAATGACTGGAGTGTACTGATTGAAGTTGATTCAGGACGATATCTCATTAACGCAGTGAATATTTTCTTAACCAACTTCATTATGTATATCTTATAGAGACTTGTAAAGTCAATTCACAACGCATACAACAAAAACCCTTGCAGAAAGTTTTCCCCATAAAAGCACGTTCCTTTTTTGTTCCTATAAATTTATACCTTCCCTATACGTATCTTCGAATTTTTGGACTTCTCAATCTTCCGGTACATTTTCTTGGAAACTTCACGGGCAGCTGGTTTAGCTGTGGATAGTCGTAAAGCCTGGCCTATATAGCGCAAATAACGATCGGTCTAAACTTTATAGGTGCGAATACATTATATCAATTTTTAAGAGTCGCGTAAAAACATTATGAATAGTTATGGAACGCGCCTGGTTTCCCCCTATGAATATGTATATACACACACGGACGTTAAAGTTAACTGGATTGATTCTGAGCTACGATTTTTCAGCCCCGATATGTAACGTGCTATACACGCGATTTTTAAGCAAAACAAACAATAATTTCGAATGTGGAAAGCGCGCGTGATGTTTTCTCTCTTTCACACCGTTCCGTTATAGATCCGATCTTTCCGGGCAAGATAATCCGCGTGTACGGCGTGTAATTTAACTGCGCGTCTTTTCAAACCGCCTTGTTATCTGATGCGAGTGAATGGTCAATAAAATCACGCATGGTTGTATACACTTCGAAGTGAAAATCTATTAATCCCGAGGAATATATTCTTATCTAACAGGTGGAGCATTGTAATTAGTAATTAATAATATGTTATCAGCCACAAGCCCACAATAGATGCGATTTCGTTGCGTGTAAACAATGTAAATAGAAAGTTATATAATCTAATGTTATGAATGAAGTTTTATTTGTTTAATATTCTCCATAAACATAACTTATAAGTCCTAATTATATATGATTCGAGATTTTTTACTTTTATACAGATATACGGCCAAGCGCAGAGAAAGTAATATGAGTTTGCGCTTTCTCATCTTGAAGTACACCAATTTGAATTTTCATTTTATTTTACGCGACGAATATTATGTCTTGAGCAAAACATGTCATAACTTGAACGTTCGGATGTTTATATACTTTCTCATTTTTAATGAAACGGTTTGAGAATGCAGTGTATATTTAAGGTAATCACAGTTTCTCACGGTCAAAGCTAATACCCAATGCAGAGTTCGCAACCTAATTTTGTCTTCAAGAAACCAAGAAGAATTGTATGTAATTTTTGGTTTTACCGTGAAGGCAAAAGAAGTCTATTATACAGTAAGTATAAATAATAATCATTTTTCTTGATTATATTTATTCTTTTTCATTATTTATTTAGATTAGTATCATAAAACTAAATTCATAAAAAATGAGATAATAATTATAATTTCGTATTAAGGTGGTTAAGACTAATATATTGTGTAGCATCTCGCATTACCACATTCCGAAACATATATCAAGCAATTTTGCATACTACAGATTTTCATCAATGATTACATTTTTTATACTCGGTTTCGTGGAATAATAAATCAAATCATGGGAAATTCTGAACATTCATTTTGAAATATAATATTTTAAAATCGAATATAAGATATTCGTATCCTGCTAAAATAAATTCTGTACAAAGTAATATCAAATTAAGTATTGATTGAAATATGAAAAAAACCAAACAAATATATTCAGGACGAATGACCGGAATGATGTTCTTATCCAAATACATTGCGATAAGTATACTAATTTCTTGTACCTAATATAATTTACGCAAACATGACTTTTCTATGAAATTAATAAAAAAAAAGAAGAAAATGAATCAATATACAACAATTGGTTTATATTTGATAGCCTTTTAAAGTATGACAATTAGCACAACTCACCAATTTGCAGCGCGACGTAGAAGAAGCAGGCGACCAGGCCGATCGCCAGATGTAGCCTCCTCGACGACGTCATGTTGTGCCTCCAGCACCTCCTCAGCAGCGGCAATAACCTCCCTCGATGTACTGCCTCTTATTGCGCACCCTTTGCACTACTGCCTCACGATGCCGTTGTCGTCCCGCCGCGTAACACGCGCCGCACGCCTCATGCGATTATCTTGCTTGGCTGGCTCTCTTCTATGTTCGATATTCTCTCACTTATACGCGCGACACTTACATTTGATCTGCAAAACAACCACAAGACGCGCGTGCGTTAACGGAGAGCCATTGTCACTGCGGCTCACTGCAACGCCGGCTACGATATAATACGCGCGCGAGAAAGACAGAGAGAAAGAAGAAGCCGAGAGAAAGGTGAAAGTGCCGCCGTTGAGATGAGATTGATTGAGATGCGTCTATAGTTTGTCGAGTCGCCAAATGTTTTGAAGCTACATACTATGTCGAGTTGCACTTGCTATACCTATACTGGTAAAATGAATAATGGTAAAATCACGAAAACAGCACTCGGTGATATTAATATATATCTCAACAGCTCGCTCAACGGGCGTGTATATCCCAACGACAGCACTTTCACCGCGAACCGGCGCGAACAACTTATACACGCACACACACTCAGCACATGCACACGCAGAATTATACACAGACAAACGGCGCTGCTCTATACACGATTATACCTCGACGCCGGCTTGACGCGTTCTGAAATCGGTTCACGCGAGCCGATATACACACGCGCAGACTGCCGACCTTCGCCGGGAGCGGTGGTAGCCCCCTTCTTTCGCGCCTCCTCCTTTCTCATTCTCTCTCTCGCACGGCTAATAATCGATCGAGAGAGAGGAGCATCGACCGATCGAGCGAGGATTACCTCTGTGGAGCGCGGCCGCGAGCTTTATGGGATCGCGAGGCATGCCGCGCTGCTGCCTGAGCAAAATGCTTTTCAGAGCGAGATTGAAACGTATGGAATGTGCTGCAAGCTGACGCGATGTCGAGTACCATGATGCGCGGGGCTATAGCTGGTTCGATGATGATGTGGCTATTGGCATTGTAGCGCGAGGCTTTGATAATTCTGCGATCGGGGGGTCGCGTTGCGTTTTGATGTGGCTGCAAGGGCTGCGGGGTATATATAAGGTTCGTAGTATAGAGATGAAAATCTTCAAGACCGGGATGAAGTGTATGCGGTTGTTTTGATTCGATGAACAAATTTATGGATAGAAGCGTTGGAGGAGCTTCGAAGTTTGGTACAAAGGCTCTAAGTATTTTGCACTGAAATATGTAGGGGACATAAGATTAGTATGTGGAATGTAGATGTGAAATTCATGCCCACTACGGATCAACAATTAAATATCAAGTTAACAAATATATCACAATACATGCGCAAAATATAAAATGTTTATTATTTTCTATTCGTGCATGATGAAGGCCCTTGTCCTACCTAAAAAGGCGAATGGAAAATCGAGCGTCTAGTGAGCAGCGGGAGAAGGAGCACTGAGCCTCCAGTTTATACTCTAATCTTCCTGCACTCATTAAAACCAGTACTAAGGTAACTGGGTAATTCGACCACTTCGCTAATTCGGTCATTTTTCTAGTTCGCTATCTCCACTTATCCGAAAGCTTAAACAATACATGTCGCCAGCTTCCAAATATGAAAAATATACGTTTTGTATAGCTTTTAATTGTTTAAAAACGACCACCACATTGTTATCCGACTTTCTATTATGAAATTTCAACGAGTCGAGCGTCTTATAAAGTCAAAAAAGCAAGTATTTCGTTTATAGTCGAAATATAAGCTTAAAAACCTAATTGAAAGTAATACGGGCAGAAAGATGAGACTTTTTCCTTAAAATTAGTATAGGAGTAATATTAAAAATATTTTTTTTTTCTATTTTGTAGAAGCAAATACTTTCGCGTCTATGATTCACCTAATTCGGCCAATCCGTAAAAAAAATGTGATCTAATAAATATGAGAAGGTGTGAAATTCGTATTACTTTCACAAAGTCATTTAAGTGTCGTTTTTCTGAGAAGGAACTTTAAAAATATGATTAGCAATAATCAATTTCATTGATCAAAATGAATTTTTTGTTTAGCTTACGAAGACTTCCATATAGAATTCCAAAATCATTTATAGAATGCATTATGATGAAAAATGAATTCCTTTATTTCCTTTATACTAAGAATTATTATTATTATCCCTTTATACTAAGAATTATTAATTATTATTATTATTATAATTATTCATAGGAGTTGATAATTAAATAGAGGCTTTACATATTTTTTATTAATTTTTAGAGTTTATCAGTTTTCTTATACTATTTTTTCCAATACTGGCCGAATTAGGTAACGCATCATCTAATTTGACCAAAACGCACATTTTACACTCTTGCACCCTACAAATCCAATATCACATTTAGGGCGTTCCCAATTATTTCTTGGTAGTAGATTTAGTATACTTTAAAGTCATTTTTACAATTTGGTCCCAACGCATTTACAGAAGGAGAAAAAAATATTCCGCTCAAGGTGGCCGAATTACCCCAAGTTCCCTTACGTGCAACGCAAGGGAGCAATTGAACTGCCGGGTGCTGTAACTCGTTACGCTCGAATTTCGCCGCACAAGTATTGCCATCGGGCTATTATTCAAATATCACAAATCCGGATTTTGACAATGGATTCTTGTAGAGAATGTTGAAGCTCATATTTTCCCAAGTAAAACATATTTTTATACCTATTACCATTATTTAGTTATTAAAGAAATAAGCAAGCGTCGAAATCCAGCGTACTGATCAGTTACAGAACCCGGTGGTTCAATTAAATTTTTAAGACTCGGGTGAAAATATTGAGCAGTCATTTGTCATTTAATCATGATCCTCGCTAGAAAAAGTCAACTTTCCTCTCTAGTTGTACAATATATTATTATAATGCTGCACACCCCTGACCGTGAAATCAAGACTTTTCTTCTAATCGTGTGAAACCTCACAGCGCATGCACCCTCCGCCTCGTATAGAGAAACTGAGTGTTAGCGTGTCGCATTCGATATACGCGGTCAAATAGCCAACACACATATTCAAGTCACTCATCCGACACTTTTTAGGAACGAAAAATCGCCAAAGTCACACAGAGGAAGGAAGCAGCGGATCACCTATCCAGGTAAAGGCCACGCCCAGCGTTTGTTAACTCCGGTGATCGACTTTGGTGCTGTTCCACAACAAATTTTATTTATTACATACTTATATATAATATTGTACCTCAAGTACTGTAATTTATACTGTTGTTTATTTTTAACGATTATCGAAATTATAGCAATCAATTACGCGAAGAAAGTTATACTTTTATTTTGTTACTTGTAGCTTTATATTCGACTATATTATATTATCAAATAGTGGGTACTAACATTAATATATTATCTAACTAATTCGTGACAATTTTTTTTATAAATGAGAAAATTGAGCACATTCACTTTTTATTAAAAATAGACTTGGTTTTTATATTTAGGATACTGAAATGTTAATAAGCTTTTTCAGAGGAATCACTACAGTGCGAAATCGCACCACTAAACCGCAAATAAACCAATATTTAGATGAAAAATTGCCCTTGAGGTCAAAAGTTATATGTATTTATGCCAGACGTTTACTAAAATATCAGTACCAGAAAATGTAACGCAGTTAATGACTGTTTAATGAAACTTTTGTAACTTTTCCTGTAGCACTACGTTGATGAGTACCAGCCCAGACCTTTCATTATTGCCCCACTTTGCAATCTGACAACGTTATATCTACTATAGCTTTTCTATTTAAATGACAAAGTAAATTTTATTTTTATTAGTTAAAGTATACCAGCCTGAATGTACACAAGTATTTAAATGTATATATAAGTAGGATGTTACTAAAATGTATAATGAATGCAAATTCTTCATTTGCACAGAGAATGTTTATTCTTTCAAAATTAAACTTTTTCAGATTACAGGCGATTCTCAATTTTGTAATTTACTCGATATAGCAACTCGTTTATACACTGTATATTATCTGCCTAAATCGCCCGCCTCATTTGCATAACTGAATATGTAAAAAAGTCGAGCGGTAATTAAAAATTACGTATTTTATTATATATTTCAGGTTCAAGGTTTTCTGCGAGCTTCTGCTAAAAGTATCCCACGGAACGTCTCATGAATAATGTAGAGCCGCCGAGACTACGAAAAATTCTCATCGAATTGTTTCCGTGTAAACTCTGCTATAATTTAATTGAATATATTAGAATGTATCCGCAGTTAACGTTAGAAAATAAAATCTGCACGTTCGACTGTATATAGTATTATCCGCCGTCGGAAGATTCATCAACACTTTTTCGACGTTCAATATATAAGATTCCGCACACACCACTATCGAAATTGCTAACGGTTCCCTACGGTCGGGCAGTATACCTACATCAAGGCAGCTAATTTCAACGCCATCGGCAGGTGAACGAATGGAAACCCCGTTATACATAGGCGTGCGCCTATATCTATTAACTTATGGCTACGTGCTCGCGAACATTAAACCGCCCGCATTTTTTTCGCCTAACGAACGTTAGCGCACGCGAGAGCTGCACACTGATAAGTTTAGAAATAAACGAGTGCGCGTTGATTACAACGAGATGTACATAACTTGAAATTATTGGACGAATTCCGGTTCATTTTGTTAGGCGCGGCAATGAAATTGACCGTTTTCCCTCGCGGGCTCGCGCGATGGACCGTCGGAACGCTGTCGGAATGCGGGGTGGGGTTGTTCTCTATACGTTCTTGCTGAAATCTAGCGTGTGAGAGTGATTCTGCGTTATTTACGATAAAATACTGTTTCTGGTACTTACTTTGACTGCATTACGTAATTGGAATGTGGCACTAGCGCTTTAACGTACATAAAGAGGGTTTTCATTTAAATAATATAATTTATTTATTTATTTTTTACTACTTTTGTCATCAATTAATTCATAGTTAAAATAAAGTTCCATTCATCTTCTTTGTTATTGCTTGTCAATTTTTGGTTAATACAAAGGTTATTTTATGTTTAAAATAAAATTATACTCAATGATTTAGTGTTTTGATTTAGAAAATAAAATTAAAATTATAGTATTTTACTGTATTTTTGGAGAAAAAATTGTTTTAAAGTATAATTTAGTTGATAACTAATCAAAGAGCGTGGGGTCACGTCGAAGGCAAATCAATTATAACTTTAGCCGTGCGACTTCTATAGAATCAAAATTAATAAGTGTTCTTTGAATAATTAAGGTGCTATTTGTAATAATATTTAAGATTTAAAAAAATTTAACTCTATCCATTTGGATATGTAGTCTATTTCACAAATTTTGTAAGACGATCTACTAGCGACTCGTTTTTCATTCAAAGTTTTAATACTACTCTCTAAATATAAATAAGTGAAAAGTCGCTTACTGGTGCGAATACGTGAAAATATTTACTAATACTTTATTGAATATACTTATTTTGAAACAGTGGTATGAAATTTTTCCCGCGTAATGAGTGAAGATTCACTACAAAACTTGTCGATTTTTTTCACTGATTTGCAACAGTAAAAGATGTGCCACTTATTCATTTTTAAAAAGTATATATATACTTCACGGGTATGTTTTTTAATTAAGAAATATATTAATTTTTTAAGTATACACTTAGAGTTGATAAATTACTAAATAAATAAAATCTATTCCTCGAACTTCTGATGTATTTTCATCTCTCGAAATTTCAAACTGTCAGAACTTGAGAAATAGTTAATATTTGTGTTATCATCAGTACCGTATATTATATTTAGGAAACTAATAAAACATATTCATGAAAACACTTGCTCAACGTTTAAATCGTAAGTAAGTACCAACTTTTTTCACATTTATCTGCAACCTTGAACCATCCACAACCAAGAATATAGTAATGCCTTCCACCAATTTCGAAGGAAAAAATTTCCATCTTGCAACTCCGCGCAACTCGACATATACATAAGTACGCACTGCCACCTTATACGATTCACCACCAAGTAAGCACCATCTCACGAGAAATCGGCACAGTGAAATCCGCAACGAGCTTTACGAAACAATCATGGCGGAAGCGATCCCACTCCCTCTCTCACTCACTCTCCGTACCGGCTAGCGTGCAGGTGCGTAATACCTAGTTAACGCTGCAGACTCTCTCTTTCTCTGACTTTCTCTAGCGGTAAGGTACGTCAAAGCGGTATAGCACAGGACGATGAAAGTAATGTATAGATATGTACCGAGGACGTCGACGACGACAGCGAGGAGGACGCGGTGGCGCAACGCGCGCCGCGCGACACGAGAGTTGTGCTCTGTGCGCGCTCTCTCCGCTCCGCGGCACGACTCCATGGCAGCGTCGATCGGGGCTTGAGCTTGCGCGCCCCCGGCGTATATGTATTGGCCGCCCCCGCGTCCCGCAAGCTCCACCCACGTGCGCGCGCACGCGCACCGACAGCCAGGCTCAGTGGGCTTGCGCGCGACCTTCGACGCTGTGCGCAGGGAAGAGAGGGGACCTGAGAGATAGAGAGAGAGAGAGAACTTGCTTCCGCGCCGCCGCCGAGCCAGTGGATGCGACGACGAATGCGACCCAGCTCTGATTTATGAAGGTCGACGCGAGCTAAAAAGAGGCTGACAGGAGTCTTCTTGGCTATATATCTGTGGCTTCGAGGCATAACCACATAAGTCCACTTTTTGACTTTCTGAGAAAAACGCGTTTTAATGCTCAAACTTATTTGTAAGGTCGAAATATAGGCCGCGATACTGTACTAGTCAATTGATGTACTCAAGACACATATTTACACGGTGGTATGACCAGGTTATACATTTTCTGCTTTGTGAGAACTCGAAAAAGTGACAAGTTATGTCGTTATCCCGGGAACTTGGACGTATCTAAAAGTGCTTAATTATTGATTCGGATCAAAATTAACAATTAGTAAATGAATTCTTATTACTTAATCATAAGATTTCTATTTTCGTGACATTTCGATTAAATTTACGATCATTTGGCATATTGCACGTGTAAAACAGCGCGGATGATCGCGAGGTTCAAACGCATGCTTAAAACGCAGACACTAGCAAATGGCATCTTTATAACATTTCTCGAATGAGTCAAAACAATTCCAAAATTGAACGTATGTAATAACCTGTAAGGCCACGGCTACGTAGTCCTCAACCACTTGAAGTAGCCAATATGTTATGTTCTTATAAGACGTTTGTCGAATACTACAAAGATTCTTCAACCCGATTCAAGAATCTACAAAAAATTTGTTGGGTGGATTTGATACAAGAATATACATCTAGTTCATTTAATTGTAATTCACAATCCCCAACATAAGTTTA